>SJYV01014081.1:476292-488108 GCA_006410875.1 Neotragus pygmaeus | reverse complement strand
AATTCTGGGATGGGTGCCACGGTCCCCCTGTGCTGAGGTCCGGGCTGTGTGCCGTTGTCGCACTGCACCGAAGTCCAGGCTGTGTTCTGTGTTCGGCTAGTGGCTAGTTCCGTGCTCTGTGCCGCATTCGCCATTCACTGAGGTTCCGGCTGTGTGCCGCGGTCACCGTACACCAAGTTCCGTGCTGTGTGCTGCGGTCACCTTCTGTTGAGGTCCGTGCTGTGTGCAGGGTCACCCTGCATCGAGGTCCGGGATGTGTGCTACGGTTACCCTTCACTGAGGTTCGGGCTGTGTGCCACAGTAATGCTTCACTGACATTCAGTTGGTGTGCCGTGGTCTCCCTGCTGTATGTCCTTGATGTGTGCTGCAGTCTCCCTGTGCCTCGGTCCGGCATGTGTTCCGTGGTCGCCCTATGCCAAAATCCGGGCTGTGTTCTGCGGTCAGCTAGCGATGAGTTACTGGCTGTGTGCTGCGGTCACCCTTCACAGTGTTTCGGGCTGTGTGCCATGGTCGCCCTTTGCCAAGGTCCGTGCTGTGTGCCATGGTGGCCCTTTGACGGGGTCCGCCCTGTTTTCCGTGATCGCCCTGCGCCGAGGTTCAGGCTCTGTTCCGTGGCCCGCTAGTGACGAGTTATGGGCTCTGTGCTGCGGGATCCCTATTCAGGTTTCTGGGTTATGTTCTGCAGTCGCCCTTCACTGAAGTTTGAGCTGTGTGCCACGGTAGACCTGTTCCTATATCCGGGCTGTGTGCCACGGTCGTGCTGTGCCGAGGTCCGGGCTGTGTTCTGCGGTCAGCTGGCAACGAGATCCGGGCTGAGTGCTGCATTAGTCCTTCACTGAGGTTCGGGATGTCTTCCGCGATCTCCCTGTTCCGAGGTCCAGGCTGTGTTCTGCAGTTGGCTGGTGACGAGATCCGAGCTCAGTGCTGCATTCGCCCTTCACTGAGGTTTGGGCTGTGTTCCGCGGTCGCCTGCACCAAGGTCCGGCCTGTGTACCCTGATCGCCCTGTGCCGAGGTNTGATATTAGTTTTCTGAATGTTGAGCTTTAAGCCAACTTTTTCACTCTCCTCTTTCACTTTCATCAAGAGTAGTTTAGGTTAACATTAAGCATTAGTAAGGCTAACTTACTGCCTTATAAGGAGAGTAAAATCAGATCCAAGACCTTGATAATGGGGTCCAGTATACAGGGGCTTTAAAACATCAGCAAGAAAAAGAAGTTTCTGGAATGAATATGAAGAGAGATTCCCCATGCTTCCTTTGGTGCAACAAGACTAAGGACTAACCAGTCCCAAATGAATCAGTAGAGCATGGCTCCAGGTGTGAGCTCTTTAAGAAAAAACATGAAAAGAGGTTCCTCGATGTACTTACACAAAAAGAAGAAGGTTTACATTTCTGATGGACTGTTTGAGGATGAAATATTCCTAGACTTCAAGAGGGTAAGAATTCTCAGTTCGCTGAAACAATTCAACCTTAGAACAAAGACCACATTAAAGATGTTACCATGCCATCTAAGTCTCTGGGTGCAGATGGCTTCCAGTTAGTTCCTGTGAGTTGAGAGAGAGAAACAGGGGATATAATGAAATCAGGATTAAGGACCATATCTAAAAAACAATTCTGAAAGTACAGGAAAATGACTGGCAGCAAATAGATTAGAAATTTAATACATTTTTAAGGGAATTGTATTGTCAAAGACATCTAGGTAAGATATCTAGATAAACCTAGCTTCAAAAGGCCTGTGACTATTTAGTGAGCCTTGAAGCACCCCCCAAGCAGAAATTGTGCGTAAAACCTATGCAGTCCCCAAGGAAGACATCCATCCACACTTCCTTCACGTATGTCAATGGAAAATAACAGAATAAGGAAGAATTTCCCGGAGGACAGAATAGAGAGGCATGGAAAACAATGGACAAAGGAATTCTTTGCGAAGAACAGAATCAGGGTCTAAGCAAAGAATATGCTAATATCCCGGAGCTGAAATCCCACCCACCGGATTCCATAATTGCTGTCTGCCAATGACTGCTCTGTGCCTTCCACTCTTAGCTTTCCTGCTCTTTCGTTGTCTACTGAGTGTGTGTATTGGGGGAGTGAGGGCAAAAAGCTACTTGCATTTTTAGGTCATATGTTCTTAGACCCTGAGGAGTCATAACTGAACCCGACAGCAGACTGTGTATTATCTGAGGATCTTGTTCTTTGATGAGGAAATAGGGACTGCTAGGGCTGTGTGGTTGTACCCTAGTAGAAGGACTGATGATGTTTTATTTGTGGGAAGAAGAGTGAAATACATACTGGGATGACAGAAATAGCAGTATGTTCACCAAAACCCAACTCACTTTTAAAGTGTATGCTTTGAATTCCGACAAATAGGCTATGAATGAAATTATGCGTACTGCCAACTTGTCTTATAGAAATGTTTCTCTCAGTTGTCTAGGCTTACCTCAACCTAGCATGCCTGCAGATATAAAGAATCAGACAGGAAACTCTAAGACCCGGGAGATAGAGGAGCACCAAGGTGGAAGGAGCAGGAGTTCCTGATTCACCCCAGAAAGGGTCTCCCACCAATTAGGAATGTCTACACTGAATTTCTTACTGTAAAGAAATAAACTTCTGCTGTGTTAAACCACTGAGATTTGAATTTTTCTTTGGTATGTGTGCTAAGTTGCATCAGTTGTGTCTGACTCTTTGCCAAGCTATAGACTATAGACCACAAGGCTCCTCTGTCCATGGGATACTCCAGGCAAGAATACTGGAGTAGGTTACCATTTTCTATTCCAGGGGATCTTCCTGACCTAGGGATGGAACCTGGGTCTCCTGTGGCTCCTGTACTGCAGACAGATTCTTTACTGCTGAGCTGCCAGTAAACTTAGAGGGGAAAGTGTAGCAAATATTACTAATACCAGAGAAAACAAAAAAAAGTTGTACATAAAAGAAATTATAATCTTAGCATAATTTAGCATGAATAATACTTGCACACTTATAATAATGTAAATACTAATTATGGATTTAATCAAAATTTATGCTATAATTTCTTGAGAGGATAAGTGATAAAAGAGAAGCAAATAAGAGATGGAGAGAAGGAGTGAGAGTATGGGAAGAGAAGAGTGAAGTGAAAATGAAAGGGTTAATTGCTTGCTCAGTCGTGTCTGATTCTTTGGGACCCCATGGACTATAGCCCACCAGGCTCCTCTGTCCATGGAATTCTCCAGGCAAGAATACTGGAGTATGTTGCCATTCCCTTCTTCAGAGGATCTGAGTACAAAAGAGTTAAATACTCATTTTCCAAGTTTGGAAATCTAAAATGGAAAGATCCAGAAATAACATGCTATTTAGAAAGATGGAGACAAATATCAGAGCANATGGCATCACGGACTCAATGGACGTGAGTCTGAGTGAACTCAGGGAGTTGGTGATGGACAGGGAGGCCTGGCGTGCTGCGATTCATGGGGCTGCAAAGAGTCGGACATGACTGAGCGACTGAACTGAACTGAACCAAATGTTCTCATTAAGATGTTAATTTTTTTCACAAGTAATAACTATTCTTGTTAACAAACACAAAAAAAATCCACTGAGTGTCTAATTTATGTGAAATCTCTCTACCCCAGTGTCTTAAGAGCCTAGACCACTTCATGGATGATTATAATTTATGGCCATGAGGTTTTAGTTCCTTGCCTTACACACTTAGAGAATTTTATCCCAAAGTTGCCAACCAAATCACATATTCATATATTGTCTTAGCAACTGTCTTACAGCCAAGAAGTACTCTGTTGATTCTGTTCCTAACAGCTGGATTCACCACATGAAGTGAGCAAAGGAAATAGTTCATGCCTAAAATATGTATACAAAAATATTACATTTATTAATTTTTTAAGAAATATGTGTAAACTAGACATCAGTTTAAATCACCAGTGGGAATTTCTTTTTATGCTGAGCCAGTCTGAGAAAAAATTGATCACCAGCAGTCTCTTGTCTGCCTTCTTGTATACCTTCCACATCTCAGACACCTCATGCCACTCCATTTCCTAGAAGCGTGATTTATGGAAACTTCCCAGAGCCTAATTCCCTGCATTGATCCTTTTATCAAGACTTTACATCTGATGTCAAAACATATTCCCCTGTATCTCACCTGCTCAAAGCTCTGGTGTTAGTTGTTCAATTGTGTCTGATTCTTTGGGACCCCATGGACTATAGCCCACCAGGCTCCTCTGTCCATGGAATTCTCCAGGCAAGAATACTGGAGTATGTTGCCATTCCCTTCTTCAGAGGATCTGAGTACAAAAGAGTTAAATACTCATTTTCCAAGTTTGGAAATCTAAAATGGAAAGATCCAGAAATAACATGCTATTTAGAAAGATGGAGACAAATATCAGAGCAAATATCTTTTAGAGTGGGGAGAGGAGAGGAGAGCAGGGGAGGCTGCATTTTGCACTAGAAGCTTTGTAGGACTGTTTGTTAAAATTATGTATGATATAACTTTGATAAACTTTGATAAACATCAAAAGGATATAAAAGAAAAAGAGTAGAAGCTGAAAAAAAAGTCACTGTAAAGTAAAAGCCATTGAGGTTGGAGAAAAGCTGTAGACTGTGGTATTCTAGAAACCAAAAAGAGAGCATGTTTTGAGAAGAGGATGTTAACAGAGCACAAGATGCTACTGAGATGGTAAGAAGACTGAAAATTGCCCATTGGATTTAGCCTTAGTGAAGACCTCAGTGAGAGAAGTTTTAGTGTGGCAGGGTGGGGGCACTGTGCCTGTTGCTTCTCCTGCATTGGCAGGCAGATTCCTTACCACTGTGCCACCTGGGAAGCCCTAAAGTGGGGGGCAAGAGGGAGGTTAAAAATGAATGCCTTTGAAACTGCTTTAGAAAAAGCTAAGCTCTATGTATATAACATGATTTAGAGTATTCATTTTCTAAGACCCATGATCCATTTCTGCATTTAAACCTCACACAGATGTGTAAAAAGAGAAGAGAAAATAAATGAGCTTACTTAACATTTACAAGAAATCTTCTGCCATACTTCTGAAACACAGAATTAAGGAGCTTTCTACAGTCTTTAGGCAAAACCACAATTTGAGGCCCAAACTGCCTAGAAAACTAGGTTTGAATGTCACATGGCTTCTGGTATGAATCTTTACTAGGTCTTTCCTTCGAGCAATTATTTCATTTTCTCTTTAAAGGAAGGCAAGATATAGTTACATGGGATGCACTCAATAAAATATGACTAGATACCAAACACATCATCCATCTTCTCAGTAATTTGTCCTTATGAGTATTAGCTCTGATTGCTTTTCTTAGTAAAAAAGATTTTCAAATCCCTTTCTAAATTTTACACATACATCTGGGAAACAGAAACTTGGAAATGGCTGCTTGACATGGAAACAAAATTTAAAAATTCAAAGAAGAAGTTTACATATTTTCATAAAGAATAAAAAGCTGATCATAAGTCCTCTTAGTACTATTATAAAATATGATGCATTTCTCATTGTTTTAAACACATTAAGGGGTACACTTTTTTAACTAAAATAAGGTTAGTCACCGTTTTCAAGGATAGAAAAGTATGAAGGATTTACTTTTTAAAGAAAGTAAAACACAGGTTTCGGTTAAGTGAGAATATAAAGGTAACTGCCCTGATTTAAAAAGTAAAATATTAAGAAGAGAGCTTTTTCAAAATGAACCTAGAGAAGTAAGACAAGCAATTTTAGAGACCTAACTGGGATGAATGTCTGTCTCTCCAAGTGGCCTGTTTCCTTAAGGTAAATATTCTAAATATTCTTGCTTGGGGAAACTTGTCTTTACTTAGATACCCTGAGAATCACTTTCCCATATTTACCTTCAGGAAAAGTCCTACATTAGCTATGCTCCTGGGATAACTGTCCCATAAATTCTAGTGCAATCTGAATGAGCACTTATGATGTTTCAGGAACAAAATAAGGTTCCTTACATTCATATTTTCATTAAATTTCATTAAATTACCCCAACTGATGAGATAGGTACCACCATGCTCATTTTTGTTTTCCCAGTGGTCATGTATGGATGTGAGAGTTGGACTGTGAAGAAAGCTGAGCGCCGAAGAATTGATGCTTTTGAACTGTGGTGTTGGAGAAGACTCTTGAGAGTCCCTCGGACTGCAGGGAGATCCAATCNACCATGCTCATTTTTGTTTTCCCAGTGGTCATGTATGGATGTGAGAGTTGGACTGTGAAGAAAGCTGAGCGCCGAAGAATTGATGCTTTTGAACTGTGGTGTTGGAGAAGACTCTTGAGAGTCCCTCGGACTGCAGGGAGATCCAATCAGTCCATTCCAAAGGAGATCAGTCCTGGGTGTTCATTGGAAGATCTGATGCTAAAGCTGAAACTCCAATACTTTGGCCACCTCATGCTAAGAGTTGACTCATTGGAAAAGACTGATGCTGGGAGGGATTGGGGGCAGGAGGAGAAGGGGACGACCGAGGATGAGATGGCTGGATGGCATCACCGACTCGATGGACATGCGTTTGAGTGAACTCTGGGAGTTGGTGATGGACAGGGAGGCCTGGTGTGCTGCAATTCATTGGGTTGCAAAGAGTCGGACACGACTGAGTGACTGAACTAACAAGGTAGAAGAGTTTACATGACTCTGTGCAAGTCAGAGTGCTTGTAAATGTTAGAAACGGGATTCAAGTCACGCCTGGGGTTCTGAACACTTGTGGGCCAGAGCATCCTCAGTGCATCCAGGCGTTGAGCCTTTCCTTCACTTCTGTAGGGTCCACGTGTCTACAATCTTCCTCTTGGAACACTGCAACCACCAACAACCATGTTTCATGTCTTTTTCTCATCTCTACTCCAACACTTGTCTCTACATCCCCAAACTCTTTTGTGAGAAGTTTAACATGAGTGTATATTCTCCCTTCATCCACTGCCTAAAGGACTATGGAGGGCCCATGTTCTTCTGGAAATATGATCTTGCCCATTCAAGTGTATGGTGTCCAGCTCTTGCTTGTCATCGTCAGTTGGATTACGTTCCTCTCAAAATTCATATGTTGAAGTTCTACCTTCCAATACCTTTGATTGTGTTCTTATTTGGAGACAGTCTTTACAGAGGTTGCAACAAGATTAATCTTTACAGAGGTGAAAACAATATTAGAGTGGGCCCCAATCAAACAGGACTCAGTTCAGCTGCTCAGACATGTCTCACTCTTTGCAACCCCATGGACTGCAGCACATCAGGCTTCCCTATCCATCACTAACTCCCGGAGCTTACTCCAACTCATGTCCATTGAGTTGGTTTGATGCCATCCAACCATCTCATCCTCTGTCATCACCTTCTCTTCCCACCTTCAATCTTTCCCAGCATTAGGGTCTTTTCAAATGAGTCAGTTCTTCACATCAGGTAGCCAAAGGATTGGAGTTTCAGCTTCAGCATCAGTTCTTCCAATGAATATTCAGGACTTATTTCCTTTAGGATGGACTGGTTGGATCTCCTTGTAGTCCAAGGGACTCTTCAAGAGTCTTCTCCAACACCACAGTTCAAAAGTATCAATTCTTCAGCCCTCAGGTTTCTTTATGGTCCAGCTTTCGCATCCATATGTGACTACTGGAAAAACCAAAAGTTTGACTAGATGGACCTTTGTTAGCAAAGTAATGTCTCTGCTTTTTAATATGCTGCCTAGATTTGTCATAGCTTTTCTTCTAAGGAGCAAGTGTCTTTTAATTTCATGGCTGCAGTCACCATCTGCAGTCATTTTGGAGCCCCCCAAAATAAAGTCTGTCACTGTTTCCATTGTTTCCCCATCTATTTGCCATGAAATGATGGGATCAGATGCCATGATCTTTGTTGAGCTTTAAGCCAACTTTTTCACTCTCCTCTTTCATTTTCATCAGGAGTCTGTTTAGTTCTTCGCTTTCTGCCATAAGGGTGGTGTCTTCTGCATATCTGAGGTTATTGATATTTCTCCCACCAGTCTTGATTCCAGCTTGTCCTTATAGAAAGGAATATTTGGACACAGGTATGGACACAAGCAAGACTGTGTCAAAATGATGACAAAGATCAAGGCAATGTGTCTCCCAGGCAAGGATGATCAGAGATTGCCAGCAAACCACCAAATGGTAGGAGAGGATTATGAACAGATTTTTCTTCAGAGCCTTCAGAAGGAACTAACCCCTGACACCTTGATCTCAGACTAAGCCACTCAATTTACTGTATCTTGTTACTGTGTGTGTGTGCATGCTAAATCACTTCAACCGTGTCCAACTTTTTCTGACCTTATGAGTTGTAGCCATCTAGGCTCTGTCCACGGGATTTTCCAGGTGAGAATATTGGAGTGGGTTGCCATGCCCTCTTCCAGGGGATCCTCACAACCCAGGGATCTAACCTGCATCTCTTATATCTCCTGCATTGGCAGGCGAGTTCTTTACCACTGGTGCCACCTGGGGCCCTAGAAAAATAAATATACTTGTCCAAATCACAGCCACCATCGTTAAGTAGGAGCCACTGACTCTTCATCCAAGGGCTCTCTGCTGTTCACACTCCCTGCCTTTCCCTCATCTCCTCCTCTGTGCTTCTCCTCTAGACATAAGGCATTCAAGACCCACTACGTCTTCCACCTTGCCTGGTGCCCTGGAGAAAATCTGTCTATGCAGCTCTGGCCTTTCCCCAGAGACTGTGTGTGTGTGTGTGTGTGTGTGTGTCTGTGTGTGTGTGTGTGTGTCTGTGTTGGGGGTGGAGGATGGAAGGGCTAAGCAGGAAATAGCTGAGTGCTCCCTGGAGTGCATTCCTCACTGTGCATGGGTGCTAAGTCACTTCAGTTGTGTCTCTTTGTGACCCCATGGACTATAGCCCTCCAGACTCCTCTGTCCATGGGATCTCCAGGCAAGAATACTGGAGAGGGTTGCCATGCCCTCCTCCAGGGAAATCTTCCTGACCCAGGGTTAGAAGTTGCTTCTTACTTGTCTCCTGCATTGGCAGCGGGGTTCTTTACCACTAGCACTACTTGGGAGCCTGGCATTCCCCATCACATTCTGTAATTTCAGTGGGACTGGAGTTTGGTCTTGAACACTAGTCAGCTTCACTGAGGCTCTGACTACCAATGCAGTATTAAAGATCTAGCAGGGACATTAGGGGTCTTCCAGCCCAGGACCCTATGATAGATGAGAAAATTGAGAAAAGCAGGGCTGGGAGGAGGGATCAGACTTCCTAAGCCATAACCCTGCTCTGTTTTGGAGATTATGACTGTCTTTTGACTAGAAGCTGGGCCTACTGCTTGTGGGGCTTGGTTCCATTAATTCTCGGTCTATTCTTTTATCAGGTTTAACAGCAGTTTGGAATATCATCACCATCTCCAGGTTTCTGAAATCTTGCTGCTCTTGCAAGCTGTGGCCCATTTCACAGCTTTTGAAGCGGGAGTCATACTGAAAACCACTACCTGCGAGTCAGGGGTCGGATCATGTCCGTGCCCCTGCTCTCCTGATCTGTTCAGTTCATTATGTCATAAGTATTCAGAGGCTCCCCTTCACTTCAGTCCATCAAGGGTTTATGTTCTCTGAGAGAGTATGAGATGGACTACTTCCCTATTTTTCATTAATGTGAAAAAATGCCAGTGGAAATAAAAGAGCTCATACATCTAAATGATTTAAATTAAGTAAAATAAAATTTTTCTACTCTTTTGAATTAGGCCATTAAAACCATAACTTAGTCTAAGTACAGTATTAATGAGCAATATCACAAGGAGAGTATTAATTTTGCATTTCCTGACATAAAAATTTAAAACATGCAATTTTAGCTTTACTTTAGGTAATATCTTATATTCTCTTGACTTTTATTTGGGGATACCAGAAATTAGGGTTAAAAAATGGGATAGTTCAAAATCAGATGTACTGAGTCTTTATTTTGAGATAGGTTACCCTCTCATGTCATGGTATATTGGAGGCTTAAAATGGATTAGATCAAATGGCATTTCACATCAAAGCATCAGTGGAGGAGGTGTAAATGAAACATATTTTAGAGCTGTTGGTTTAATAAATTCAACAACTTTAAGTTTAGTGAAGAATGGCTTAATAAAGATAGCCAAGGGTACCAAGATTGTGTGGCATCCTCAAGCAACTGGGACCTCCAGCAGTTAGGTAGTGGTGGTTTAGTCTTTAAGAGTTATCCTACTCTTTTGTGACCCTATGGACTATGGCCGGCCCAGCTTCTCTGACCATGGAATTTCCCAGGTAAGAATACTGGAGTGGGTTTCTATTTCCTCTTTGGGGGATCTTCCTGACCCAGGGATCAAACCCATGTCTCCTGCATTGTAGGCAGATTCTTTACCACTGAGCTACCAGGGAAGCTGTATAGCCTATTGACATCCTAGCATTCAGTTCAGTCCAGTCACTCAGTCGTGTCCAACTCTTTGCGACCCCATGAATCGCAGCACCTCCCTGTCCATCATCAGTTCCCAGAGTTCACCCAAACTCATGTGCTTCAAGTCAGTGATGCCATCCAGGCATCTCATACTCTGTCGTCCTCTTTTCCTCCTGCTCCCAATCCATCCCTAGTATCAGAGTCTTTTCCAGTGAGTCAACTCTTCGCATGAGGTGGCCAAAGTATTGGAGTTTCAGCCTCAGCATCAGTCCTTCCAATGAACACTCAGGACTGGTCTCCTTTAGGATGGACTCTTTGGATCTTCTCGCAGTCCAAGGGACTCTCAAGAGTCTTTTCCAACACCACAGTTCAAAAGCATCAGTTCTTTGGTGCTCATTAATGGGGTCCTAAAGTTTGTACAGTGGGGCATGGCTGCACTAGGGCAGCTCTCCTGATCCAATAAGTTATTTGTAAGACTCTGAATCTAGGCTCTACAAAGCTCTGGAAAGTCCTTGAGCCTGTGGGAAGACTGTCCATACCAGTACAGCTGCTTTGAGAGGCTCATGGTTTTCCTTTGGCTTTAGACACCACTAATCACATCAAATCAGAGGTGTATGATTACACACCAGAAGACTTTCCAGCCACCAGAGCACCCCAGGTCTGGCAATTGCCATCTTGGAACAATAGCCATGTCCTTTAATCAGGCAATCCAATTAGCCACACACAAATGAGGAAGTCGATGTACCTAAAGCAATTTGTCTGCAAAAAATTTAAAACCTCCCATATGAATTTGCAATCAAGGAAAACCTTCTTCCTTCTCATTTATTTTTTTAAACTGAAAGTTGGACACAGGACAGAATAAGGCAAACCTTTTCAACTTCGAGAATTGCCTCAGAGATTCTAAAATATCAGCTAATGTTTTGTTTGAACAAGTTGAGTGTGAGGCTAAGATTGGTAGTTTAATTGCATCATGTTCCCTAACAAGAGATGGCAAATATTGTATTTGATAAAAAATAGAGGATGTCTTATTTCCATTGTTATCTAGTCTTGCAATGAAAGAGTGCTTGTCATAGCCTGCAGCACTGTCAGTCACAAAGGAGCAAAGATAATCCTTATTTTCCTGATCTCTGCAGTACCCAGCTTCTCTGAGAGCAGAACAGTAACCAGAAGCCTGCAAAGCAGAGCACTGATACTTGCTTTTCTGTTTAACCCATGCATCATTATTTACCATGCACAAATCACCTTGAATTCTCCCATATCCTGCCCTTTATCAGAAAGGAAATTCTACTGCCTTACAGAGTTTCCCTACTAGGTTTACATAGTTTTAGAGATGGAAGGCAATGGCACCCCACTCCAGTACTCTTGCCTGGAAAATCCCATGGATGGAGGAGCCTGGTGGGCTGCAGTCCATGGGGTCGCTAAAAGTCAGGCACGACTAAGTGACTTTACTTTCACTTTTCACTTTCATGCATTGGAGAAGGAAATGGCAACCCACTCCAGTGT
>SJYV01014081.1:463062-476094 GCA_006410875.1 Neotragus pygmaeus | reverse complement strand
TATTGGAGTTTCAGCCTCAGCATCAGTCCTTCCAATGAACACTCAGGACTGGTCTCCTTTAGGATGGACTCTTTGGATCTTCTCGCAGTCCAAGGGACTCTCAAGAGTCTTTTCCAACACCACAGTTCAAAAGCATCAGTTCTTTGGTGCTCATTAATGGGGTCCTAAAGTTTGTACAGTGGGGCATGGCTGCACTAGGGCAGCTCTCCTGATCCAATAAGTTATTTGTAAGACTCTGAATCTAGGCTCTACAAAGCTCTGGAAAGTCCTTGAGCCTGTGGGAAGACTGTCCATACCAGTACAGCTGCTTTGAGAGGCTCATGGTTTTCCTTTGGCTTTAGACACCACTAATCACATCAAATCAGAGGTGTATGATTACACACCAGAAGACTTTCCAGCCACCAGAGCACCCCAGGTCTGGCAATTGCCATCTTGGAACAATAGCCATGTCCTTTAATCAGGCAATCCAATTAGCCACACACAAATGAGGAAGTCGATGTACCTAAAGCAATTTGTCTGCAAAAAATTTAAAACCTCCCATATGAATTTGCAATCAAGGAAAACCTTCTTCCTTCTCATTTATTTTTTTAAACTGAAAGTTGGACACAGGACAGAATAAGGCAAACCTTTTCAACTTCGAGAATTGCCTCAGAGATTCTAAAATATCAGCTAATGTTTTGTTTGAACAAGTTGAGTGTGAGGCTAAGATTGGTAGTTTAATTGCATCATGTTCCCTAACAAGAGATGGCAAATATTGTATTTGATAAAAAATAGAGGATGTCTTATTTCCATTGTTATCTAGTCTTGCAATGAAAGAGTGCTTGTCATAGCCTGCAGCACTGTCAGTCACAAAGGAGCAAAGATAATCCTTATTTTCCTGATCTCTGCAGTACCCAGCTTCTCTGAGAGCAGAACAGTAACCAGAAGCCTGCAAAGCAGAGCACTGATACTTGCTTTTCTGTTTAACCCATGCATCATTATTTACCATGCACAAATCACCTTGAATTCTCCCATATCCTGCCCTTTATCAGAAAGGAAATTCTACTGCCTTACAGAGTTTCCCTACTAGGTTTACATAGTTTTAGAGATGGAAGGCAATGGCACCCCACTCCAGTACTCTTGCCTGGAAAATCCCATGGATGGAGGAGCCTGGTGGGCTGCAGTCCATNGAAATTCTACTGCCTTACAGAGTTTCCCTACTAGGTTTACATAGTTTTAGAGATGGAAGGCAATGGCACCCCACTCCAGTACTCTTGCCTGGAAAATCCCATGGATGGAGGAGCCTGGTGGGCTGCAGTCCATGGGGTCGCTAAAAGTCAGGCACGACTAAGTGACTTTACTTTCACTTTTCACTTTCATGCATTGGAGAAGGAAATGGCAACCACTCCAGTGACTTAGCAGCAGCAGCAGAGATGGAAGAGCTCTAAGAGTCAAGTCCAAACTATTTTATAAATGAATATTCTGTACCCCAGGAGGTAAAATGATGTGTTTAAGATTACATGGCTAGTTATTAGAAGACTAGGGATTAAGTTTCAGAATGTCTGTCTCCATAGCGATGGATAAGAAAACTCCAGGACCTGTTTTAATAGACATCTCTATGAAGTATAAAGAATGGTTTTGAAAGGTCCTAGGCAGGATGGCCTCACAACCTTAGGGAGATCTTTGGAAAGCAGAGAAGAAACGTGATTTCCTCACTTAGGTAATCAAGGTGTATCTTGCATATGTGTTCCAACAGGGAAGGGAACAGTGTTCGGAAGTGTCTGGCATGGAGAAGAGGAAAGGAGAGTGTGTAACTCTGGAAACTCTGCAAACCCATGTCAATCTTGGGATAAAAGTGCGAGACTCTTGGAGTAGACTCCATCTCCTGACAGGACTGAGCCACATATAGTGACTAGGAAGCTTTTCTGAGGCAAGCTGTGGTTTGTATGAAATATCTACATACCAAACACCCCAAAATAAAAGGACATACACCCTATAATTATGTTGTATCAGATTTTATCAATTAGGCTAAAAGCTCAGAACTATGTTTCTCACAGTTCCCATACCTGTATCATTCTAAGCTAGAGTTGATCAAGAGAAACTTGTGTGATATTGGGAAAGCAGGAATGAAACAAACTAATACTTATGGAAGGTCATCATGGTCACATACTGTGACCATCAGGCAAACGGTGCCCACTAAGCCTCAACTTCTTTTTCTCAGCTCTACATCCAGTTCATCATCTGACACCTGGCAATGCTGACCAGTAGTGACCCCGGGACTGCCATGAAGTAGTTAACTACAGACCCACAGAGGTGACCACTACACCGAGGCAGTGGTTGTTTTCATGGCTCTGTCCATGAGGTCTTCCATCAAGGTCACATTCTGCTGGCCAGATATCCTTTCATCTCCTCCATCTCCCCCTCTCTAGTGCAGATGTTGGAGGCTGTGAATATATTGTGGAGATGACTACGTGAACAATCTGTACTTTCCATTCAGTTTTGCTGTGAGCCTAAAACTTCTATAAGAAATAATGTCTGTATATAAAAATAAGAAAAGTTGGCCATTATGTAGATTTTAAAGTTATAAAATAGAGAATAGAAATTAGGCAGAGATAATCATTGTTGATGCAGGCTGAGTCGCTTCAGTCATGTCCAACTCTTTGTGACTCTATGGACTGTAGCCCACCAGGCTCCTCTGCCATGTGATTCTCCAGGCAAGAATACTGGAGTGGGTTGCCATGCCCTCCTCTAGGGATTTGCTTGACCC
Source organism: Neotragus pygmaeus (assembly GCA_006410875.1). Lineage (NCBI taxonomy): Eukaryota > Metazoa > Chordata > Mammalia > Artiodactyla > Bovidae > Neotragus > Neotragus pygmaeus. Next base: position 473,348 of record SJYV01014081.1, on the reverse strand, counting down.
AGTGATCGAGCCCAAATCTCCTATGGCTCCTGCATTGCAGGCAGCTTCTTTACCACTGAGCCACTGGAGAAGGCCAACCACTGTTGCTCTATTGGGATATTTCCATCAAATCTTTTTTCTATCCCTTCCTAACCCTACTTTTGTTCATGGTGTTTTTGTTTTACTTTTCACAAATTAGGGTCAGACTGTATATTCTCTAACATCCTTCCTTTTTAATTTAATACTGACTATTTTAATATCCTTAAACATACTTTAAAAGAGTGCTTGCTCATATGACATGGCATAATTCACTTAAGCAATTCCCTGTGGTTGGACATTTAGGCTGTTTCCTTTTCTCCTTTTGCTATTATAAACAATGTTATAATAAACATCCTTTTCCATAAATATGTCTTTTGTCATATCTTTGGATAAGTCCTGGGAAATGGAATTTCTGAGAAAAGATGTGATATTTTAAAGACTCTTCATATGTTGCCTTCTACAAAGGTTGCGTCTAGCTATACTTTAATCAGCAGTGTGTACAAGAGCCACTTTTTAGCCAATTTATTGAAATTATTTGAGATTACAAATTTTTAGTTAGTGGACTGTATTTACCCTAACTTTATCATGGTGGTATAAAACTGGAAAAACAAAGCAAAAACAATTTCTCAAACTCTAGAAGAAAGAAGAATCAGACATATACTAATAATGGCCACTAATATTGTAAAATACTTTCCTAATGGTCTTAAGTAGAGTATGTCATAGTAGGAAGACTGGCTATAACTTCAGAGATTGGAGTTAAGGAGAGTTGAGAAGGGAGGGGAATTACTGATGAGTGTTCAGAAAAATCTGGAGTATCACAAGCATTTCTGAATTCTAATTTCAGATACAAAGGTGTCATGCTAAGGAATCCCTGTGTACCTTGAGCCGGAAAAGTGAAGATGGAACAGGGATGTTATATGATCCTTAGTCATCTAAGGAGCTTTAACATGGCAGAGATATTGGAAGAGATTCTGGCCAGACTACAGATCTAGGATTTGAGGAGAAAGCACAAGGAGATGGATCAATTCAAACCTAGGAGAGCCCTTTCTAACAAGGAGAGCCATTTCTAAATGGAATGAACTTCCTGTGTGACTCAGAGTTCTTCATCAAAGGAGACTTATTGTAGAGGACAGGTGACTAAGGGGTCTCTGGTTAGCATGGAGATTGGACTGGTTTGGTCTATGGGTTGTCTTAGCCAAAGACTGGAATATTGGGAAGAAAAGAATATTTTATTTAGGAAAATGAACTTTGTCTCAAAGCATGAAAAGTTGGATCATCTGTACATTTGAGAAAGCCTGAATTAATAATATGAACTGCTAATGGGTATGATGACAACTAGCATTAATATTTTATGCTTATTACTTTTGAGGCACTGTTTTAAATTTACTGTGAACACTGTCTCATTTTATTCTCAACCCTTGGTGATATGGCAAATAGAAATATTGCCCATTCCCCCTCCATGATGTCCATGTCCCAAATCCTGGAACCTGACAACATATTCATTTATGTGGCAAAGGGAGCTTTATAGCTGTGGTTAAGTTAAAGATCCTACATGGGGAGATTAACCTGGGTTATCTAGGTAAGCCAACATAATAACCAGAGACCTATAAATGAAAGAGGGAGGCAGGAGGGTCAGAGTCAGATTAGAAGATACAACAACGAAAGCAGAGGTCAGAGTGACATGTTTGCAGTTTTGAAGATAGGAGAAGGCCATGAACTGAGGTATCAGGCAGCTTCTTGAACAGAGTGAGGAAATGGCCTCTCCCCTCAAGCCTGCAGAGGAAATGCAACCCTGCCTACTCTCTGTAGCCAAGTCAGACCTTTTTCTGACCTCTGACCTTGAGAACCATAAGATAATAAGTCATTAAGTTTGTGGTCATTCATGACAGCAACAATGGAAATCTAATCCAGGTGGTTGCTATTACCTTCCAGTTTTCAGATGAAGAAAAAGAGGCACAGATAGGTTTTCAGGACCTTCAAACTAGTAAGCAGTGGTAAGCTGCTGCTGCTAAGTCACTTCAGTAGTGTCCGACTCTGTGCGACCCAAGAGACAGCAGCCCATTAGGCGCCCCCATCCCTGGGATTCTCCAGGCAAGAACACTGGAGTGGGTTGCCGTTTTCTTCTCCGATGCATGAAAGTGAAAAGTGAAAGTGAAGTAGCTCAGTTGTGTCTGACTTTTAGNCTGCACTAGGGCAGCTCTCCTGATCCAATAAGTTATTTGTAAGACTCTGAATCTAGGCTCTACAAAGCTCTGGAAAGTCCTTGAGCCTGTGGGAAGACTGTCCATACCAGTACAGCTGCTTTGAGAGGCTCATGGTTTTCCTTTGGCTTTAGACACCACTAATCACATCAAATCAGAGGTGTATGATTACACACCAGAAGACTTTCCAGCCACCAGAGCACCCCAGGTCTGGCAATTGCCATCTTGGAACAATAGCCATGTCCTTTAATCAGGCAATCCAATTAGCCACACACAAATGAGGAAGTCGATGTACCTAAAGCAATTTGTCTGCAAAAAATTTAAAACCTCCCATATGAATTTGCAATCAAGGAAAACCTTCTTCCTTCTCATTTATTTTTTTAAACTGAAAGTTGGACACAGGACAGAATAAGGCAAACCTTTTCAACTTCGAGAATTGCCTCAGAGATTCTAAAATATCAGCTAATGTTTTGTTTGAACAAGTTGAGTGTGAGGCTAAGATTGGTAGTTTAATTGCATCATGTTCCCTAACAAGAGATGGCAAATATTGTATTTGATAAAAAATAGAGGATGTCTTATTTCCATTGTTATCTAGTCTTGCAATGAAAGAGTGCTTGTCATAGCCTGCAGCACTGTCAGTCACAAAGGAGCAAAGATAATCCTTATTTTCCTGATCTCTGCAGTACCCAGCTTCTCTGAGAGCAGAACAGTAACCAGAAGCCTGCAAAGCAGAGCACTGATACTTGCTTTTCTGTTTAACCCATGCATCATTATTTACCATGCACAAATCACCTTGAATTCTCCCATATCCTGCCCTTTATCAGAAATGAAATTCTACTGCCTTACAGAGTTTCCCTACTAGGTTTACATAGTTTTAGAGATGGAAGGCAATGGCACCCCACTCCAGTACTCTTGCCTGGAAAATCCCATGGATGGAGGAGCCTGGTGGGCTGCAGTCCATGGGGTCGCTAAAAGTCAGGCACGACTAAGTGACTTTACTTTCACTTTTCACTTTCATGCATTGGAGAAGGAAATGGCAACCACTCCAGTGACTTAGCAGCAGCAGCAGAGATGGAAGAGCTCTAAGAGTCAAGTCCAAACTATTTTATAAATGAATATTCTGTACCCCAGGAGGTAAAATGATGTGTTTAAGATTACATGGCTAGTTATTAGAAGACTAGGGATTAAGTTTCAGAATGTCTGTCTCCATAGCGATGGATAAGAAAACTCCAGGACCTGTTTTAATAGACATCTCTATGAAGTATAAAGAATGGTTTTGAAAGGTCCTAGGCAGGATGGCCTCACAACCTTAGGGAGATCTTTGGAAAGCAGAGAAGAAACGTGATTTCCTCACTTAGGTAATCAAGGTGTATCTTGCATATGTGTTCCAACAGGGAAGGGAACAGTGTTCGGAAGTGTCTGGCATGGAGAAGAGGAAAGGAGAGTGTGTAACTCTGGAAACTCTGCAAACCCATGTCAATCTTGGGATAAAAGTGCGAGACTCTTGGAGTAGACTCCATCTCCTGACAGGACTGAGCCACATATAGTGACTAGGAAGCTTTTCTGAGGCAAGCTGTGGTTTGTATGAAATATCTACATACCAAACACCCCAAAATAAAAGGACATACACCCTATAATTATGTTGTATCAGATTTTATCAATTAGGCTAAAAGCTCAGAACTATGTTTCTCACAGTTCCCATACCTGTATCATTCTAAGCTAGAGTTGATCAAGAGAAACTTGTGTGATATTGGGAAAGCAGGAATGAAACAAACTAATACTTATGGAAGGTCATCATGGTCACATACTGTGACCATCAGGCAAACGGTGCCCACTAAGCCTCAACTTCTTTTTCTCAGCTCTACATCCAGTTCATCATCTGACACCTGGCAATGCTGACCAGTAGTGACCCCGGGACTGCCATGAAGTAGTTAACTACAGACCCACAGAGGTGACCACTACACCGAGGCAGTGGTTGTTTTCATGGCTCTGTCCATGAGGTCTTCCATCAAGGTCACATTCTGCTGGCCAGATATCCTTTCATCTCCTCCATCTCCCCCTCTCTAGTGCAGATGTTGGAGGCTGTGAATATATTGTGGAGATGACTACGTGAACAATCTGTACTTTCCATTCAGTTTTGCTGTGAGCCTAAAACTTCTATAAGAAATAATGTCTGTATATAAAAATAAGAAAAGTTGGCCATTATGTAGATTTTAAAGTTATAAAATAGAGAATAGAAATTAGGCAGAGATAATCATTGTTGATGCAGGCTGAGTCGCTTCAGTCATGTCCAACTCTTTGTGACTCTATGGACTGTAGCCCACCAGGCTCCTCTGCCATGTGATTCTCCAGGCAAGAATACTGGAGTGGGTTGCCATGCCCTCCTCTAGGGATTTGCTTGACCCAGTGATCGAGCCCAAATCTCCTATGGCTCCTGCATTGCAGGCAGCTTCTTTACCACTGAGCCACTGGAGAAGGCCAACCACTGTTGCTCTATTGGGATATTTCCATCAAATCTTTTTTCTATCCCTTCCTAACCCTACTTTTGTTCATGGTGTTTTTGTTTTACTTTTCACAAATTAGGGTCAGACTGTATATTCTCTAACATCCTTCCTTTTTAATTTAATACTGACTATTTTAATATCCTTAAACATACTTTAAAAGAGTGCTTGCTCATATGACATGGCATAATTCACTTAAGCAATTCCCTGTGGTTGGACATTTAGGCTGTTTCCTTTTCTCCTTTTGCTATTATAAACAATGTTATAATAAACATCCTTTTCCATAAATATGTCTTTTGTCATATCTTTGGATAAGTCCTGGGAAATGGAATTTCTGAGAAAAGATGTGATATTTTAAAGACTCTTCATATGTTGCCTTCTACAAAGGTTGCGTCTAGCTATACTTTAATCAGCAGTGTGTACAAGAGCCACTTTTTAGCCAATTTATTGAAATTATTTGAGATTACAAATTTTTAGTTAGTGGACTGTATTTACCCTAACTTTATCATGGTGGTATAAAACTGGAAAAACAAAGCAAAAACAATTTCTCAAACTCTAGAAGAAAGAAGAATCAGACATATACTAATAATGGCCACTAATATTGTAAAATACTTTCCTAATGGTCTTAAGTAGAGTATGTCATAGTAGGAAGACTGGCTATAACTTCAGAGATTGGAGTTAAGGAGAGTTGAGAAGGGAGGGGAATTACTGATGAGTGTTCAGAAAAATCTGGAGTATCACAAGCATTTCTGAATTCTAATTTCAGATACAAAGGTGTCATGCTAAGGAATCCCTGTGTACCTTGAGCCGGAAAAGTGAAGATGGAACAGGGATGTTATATGATCCTTAGTCATCTAAGGAGCTTTAACATGGCAGAGATATTGGAAGAGATTCTGGCCAGACTACAGATCTAGGATTTGAGGAGAAAGCACAAGGAGATGGATCAATTCAAACCCAGGAGAGCCCTTTCTAACAAGGAGAGCCATTTCTAAATGGAATGAACTTCCTGTGTGACTCAGAGTTCTTCATCAAAGGAGACTTATTGTAGAGGACAGGTGACTAAGGGGTCTCTGGTTAGCATGGAGATTGGACTGGTTTGGTCTATGGGTTGTCTTAGCCAAAGACTGGAATATTGGGAAGAAAAGAATATTTTATTTAGGAAAATGAACTTTGTCTCAAAGCATGAAAAGTTGGATCATCTGTACATTTGAGAAAGCCTGAATTAATAATATGAACTGCTAATGGGTATGATGACAACTAGCATTAATATTTTATGCTTATTACTTTTGAGGCACTGTTTTAAATTTACTGTGAACACTGTCTCATTTTATTCTCAACCCTTGGTGATATGGCAAATAGAAATATTGCCCATTCCCCCTCCATGATGTCCATGTCCCAAATCCTGGAACCTGACAACATATTCATTTATGTGGCAAAGGGAGCTTTATAGCTGTGGTTAAGTTAAAGATCCTACATGGGGAGATTAACCTGGGTTATCTAGGTAAGCCAACATAATAACCAGAGACCTATAAATGAAAGAGGGAGGCAGGAGGGTCAGAGTCAGATTAGAAGATACAACAACGAAAGCAGAGGTCAGAGTGACATGTTTGCAGTTTTGAAGATAGGAGAAGGCCATGAACTGAGGTATCAGGCAGCTTCTTGAACAGAGTGAGGAAATGGCCTCTCCCCTCAAGCCTGCAGAGGAAATGCAACCCTGCCTACTCTCTGTAGCCAAGTCAGACCTTTTTCTGACCTCTGACCTTGAGAACCATAAGATAATAAGTCATTAAGTTTGTGGTCATTCATGACAGCAACAATGGAAATCTAATCCAGGTGGTTGCTATTACCTTCCAGTTTTCAGATGAAGAAAAAGAGGCACAGATAGGTTTTCAGGACCTTCAAACTAGTAAGCAGTGGTAAGCTGCTGCTGCTAAGTCACTTCAGTAGTGTCCGACTCTGTGCGACCCAAGAGACAGCAGCCCATTAGGCGCCCCCATCCCTGGGATTCTCCAGGCAAGAACACTGGAGTGGGTTGCCGTTTTCTTCTCCGATGCATGAAAGTGAAAAGTGAAAGTGAAGTAGCTCAGTTGTGTCTGACTTTTAGCGACCCCACGGACTGCAACCTACCAGGCTCCTCTGTCCATGGGATTTTCCAGGCAAGAGTACTGGAGTGGGGTGCCAGTGCCTTCTCCGGTGGTAAGCTGGGTGCCTCTCAAAGTTCGCGTGTCAGGATAGTAGCATTTCCATTTATGCCTTCCTTTTGTTGAGTATTCTCAGAGCCTCAGCAACGAAGTCCTTGTTAGGTCTCTTGAATTTATTTTATAGTCAGATAAAGAATATAAACATAAGATTTTTTATGAGTCAGAACCAGATTAATCAAATCCAGCCCTCTCTCTGTGGAATATACCACAAATCACCATAGTTCCTCTTAATCCATTTATGGATCTCATATTCATGAAAAAAAAAAAAAAAACACATTACTCTTGCTACATAAAATAGAGCTTTCCTTTGCTATACCTAAATGTGCTTCTTACAAATTTAATATGTGTCTCCTGGTACCCTCGAATTTAATGATCAGTGTTCAGTTTATCCAGTATTATCTTTACAGACTGAGGCCCTAATATTTAAGTCTTTCTTCATATAGTGTTCTCCCATGGCCAAATCAGCATGGCTATTCTACACTGAGATATTTCTAGCTCTGTTTCTCAAGGACGTGGGGGGAAAAAAAAAACAGTGAAATGATGGTTTTGTAAATTTTGCTGGAATTCTCTGGCAAAGCTGAGAACAAAATCTAAGGCTTCCGATTCTCCATAAATTCCCCCCACTTCCAGTTACAAGTGCTCTATTATAAAAATGTTCTTTTGGTTTAGTTGTTTGGCAATATGCTACTAGAGGAATCCAAGTCAAAAATACAAATGTCAATAAACTCAGGATTCAATGGCTGAGCAACAACTTCTGAAATGAATGGAAATTCATTTTGATCTTGTGGTAAAATACCAATGTGTGATGAGGAGGGAGGGGAGTGTTTCAGCTGGTGAAGACTGGATGGGAAAATTCAAAGATGAGTGAAGACACTAAGCAACTGTTGCCCTATTGTTCAGAGTGATGTCTTAGGCCTGTGGGAACTGAGAGTCCCCAGTCTTATGGGGAAATACAGTTTTCATTTCCCTCAATGTCTTGGCACTGCTTTTTCTTCCCTGCTGGCTGAGGGAATTGGATATCCTACAAATAAAGTGCTGAGTGAAGATGAGAAAGAACAGTTTTGTTGCTGACAGGGATGTTTAAAAAATTGACACCGTTTCATAAGTATTCACTGGTGCCAAATATTTGCCAAGTTAAGTTCTGGAGAAATGGAGTGAGTAAACCACAGGAGTGGCAGCTGTGAGGTGCTGGAGAGGCTGAGAGGAGATACCCCACGTCCAAGGTCAGGAGCAGTGGTTGCTCTTTGCTGGAGCAGCTGTGAAGAGATACCCCACATCCAAGCTAAGAGAAACCCAAGTTAGGTAGTAGGTGCTAACAGAGGGCACCAGTGGGCAGACAGACTGAAACCACAATCACTGAAAACTAGCTAATCTGATCACATGGACCACAGCCTTGTCTAACTCAATGAAACTAAGCCATGCTGTGTGGGGCCACCCAAGACAGATGGGTCATGGGAGAGGTCTGACAGAATGTGGTAGATTGGAGAAGGGAATGGCAAACCACTTCAGTATTCTTGCCTTGAAAACCCCATGAACAGTATGAAAAGGCGAAAAGATAGGACACTGAAAGATGCACTCCCTAGGTCAGTAGGTGCCCAATATGCTGCTGGAGATGAGTGGAGAAATAACTCCAGAAAGAATGAAGGGATGGAGCCAAAGCAAAAACAATATCCAGTTGTGGATGTGACTGATGATAGAAGCAAGGTCCAATGCTGTAAAGAGCAATATTGCATAGGAATCTGAAATGTTAGGTCCATGAATCAAGGCAAATTGAAAGCAGTCAAACAGGAGATGGCAAGAGTGAACGTTGACATTCTAGGAATCAGCTAACTAAAAATGGACTGGAATGGGTAAATTTAACTCAGATGACCATTACATCTATTACTGTGGGCAGGAATCCCTTAGAAGAAATGAAGTAGCCATTATAGTCAACAAAAGAGTCCAAAATGCAGTACTTGGATGCAATCTCCGAAATGACAGAATGATCTGTTCATTTCCAAGGCAAACCATTCAATATCACAGTAATCCAAGTTTATGCCCCAAACAGTAACGCTGAAGAACCTGAATGATTCTATGAAGACAAACAAGATCTTTTAGAACTAACACCCAAAAAAGATGTCCTTTTCATTATAGGGGACTGGAATGCAAAAGTAGTAAGTCAAGAAACACCTTGAAGTACAGAATGAAGCAGGGCAAAGGCCAGTAGAGTTTTGTCAGGAGAATGCACTGGTCATAGCAAGCACCCACTTCCAACAACACAGGAGAAGAGACTCTGCACATGGACATCACCAACGGCCAACACCAAAATCAGATTGATTATACTCTTTGCAGCCAAAGATGGCAAAGCTCTATACAGTCAGCAAAAACAAGACCAGGAGCTGACTGTGGCTCAGAGCATGAACTCCTTATTGCCAAATTCAGACTTAAATTGAAGAAAGTGGGGAAAACCACTAGACCACTCAGGTATGACCTAAATCAAATCCTTTATGATTATACAGTGGCAGTGAGAAATAGATTTAAGGGACTAGATCTGAATGCCTGATGAACCATGGACTGAGGTTTGTGACATTGTACAGGAGACAGGGATAAAGACCATCCCTAACAAAAAGAAATGCAAAAGAGCATAATGGCTGTGTGAGGAAGACTTACAAGTAGCTGTGAAAAGAAGAGAAGCAAAAAGTAAAGCGGAAAAAGAAAAAAAGAAAGATATACCCATTTGAACAGAGCATTCCAAAGAGTAGCAAGGAGAGATAAGAAAGCCTTCTTCAGCAATCAATGCGAAGAAAAAGAGGAAAACAATAGAATGGGAAAGGCTAGAGATTTCTTCACGAAAATTATAGATACCAAGGGAACATTTCATAAGATTGGCACAATAAAGAATAGAAATGGTATGGATTTAACAGAAACAGAAGATATTAAAAAGAATACACAGAACTGTACACAAAGATCTTCACAACCTGGATAATCACAATGGTGTGATCACTCACCTAGAGCCAGACATCCTGGAATGTGAAGTCAGGTGAGCCTTAGGAGCATCACTAAGAACAAAGCAAGTGGAGGTGATGGAATTCCAGTTGAGCTATTTCAAATCCTGAAAGATGATGCTGTGAAAGTGCTGCACTCAACATGCCAGCAAATTGGGAAAACTCAGCAGTGGCCACAGGACTGGAAAAGGTCAGTTTTCATTCCAATCCCAAAGAAAGGCAATGCCAAAGAATGCTCAAACTACCACACAATTGCACTCATCTCACATGCTAGCAAAGTAATGCTCAAAATTCTCCAAGCCAGGCTTCAGCAATATGTGAACTCTGAACTTCCAGATGTTCAAGCTGGTTTTAGAAAAGGCAGAGGAACCAGAGATCAAA
>SJYV01014081.1:247099-458255 GCA_006410875.1 Neotragus pygmaeus | reverse complement strand
CGGCTTTCTTTATAGTCCAACTCTCACATTCATACATGACTCCTGGAAAAATCAAAGCTTTGACTAGATGGACCTTTGTGGACAAAGTAATGTCTCTGCTTTTTAATATGCTGTCTAGGTTGGTCATAACTTTCCTTCCAAGGAGCAAGTGTCTTTTAATTTCATGGCTGCAGTCACCATCTGCAGTGATTTTGGAGCCCCCCAAAATAAAGTCTGTCACTGTTTCCATTGTTTACCCATCTATTTGCCATGAAATGATGGGACTGGATGCCATGATCTTAGTTTTCTGAATGTTTAGTTTTAAGCCAGCTTTTTCACTCTCCTCTTTCACTTTCATCAAGAGCCTCTTTAGTTTTTCTTCACTTTCTGCCATAAGCATGGTATCATCTGCTTATCTGAGGTTATTAATATTTTTCCTGGCAATCTTGATTCCAGCTTGTCCTTATAGAAAGGGACATTTGGACATAGGTATGGACACAGGCAAGACTGTTTCAATATGAGGGCAGAAATGAAGGTGATATGTCTCTCAGGGAAGAATGGTCAGAGATTGCCAGCAAACCACCCGATGGTACGAGAGGATTATGAACAGATTTTTTTCAGAAACTTCAGAAGTAATAAACCCTTGACACCATGATCTCAGACTAAGCCATCCAATTTACAGTACTTTGTTACTGTGTGTGTGTGCATGCTAAATCACTTCAATCGTGTCCAGCTCTTTATGATCCTATGGATTGCTCTCTAAGCTCCTCTGTCCATGCGATTCTCCAGGTGAGAATGCTGGAGTAGGTTGCCATGCCCTCTTCCAGGGGATCCTTGCAACCCAGGGATCGAACCTGCATCTCTTATACTTCCTTTATTGGCAGGAGAGTTCTTTACCACTTTAGCATTGGCTGGAATCTTGATTCCAGCTTGTGCTTCATCCAGGCCAGCATGTCTTATGACGTACTCTGCATATAAGTTAAATAAGCAGGGTGATGATGTACAGCCATGACATACTCCTTTCCTGGTTTGGATCCAGTCTATTGTTGCATGTCCAGTTCTAACTATTGCTTCTTGACCTGCATACAGAATTTTCAGGAGGCAGGTCAAGTGGTCTGGTATTTCCATCTCTTCCAGAATTTTCCACAGTTTGTTGTGATCCACATAGTCAATGGCTTTGGCATAGTCAATAAAGCAGAAGTAGATGCTTTTCTGGAATGCTCTTGCTTTTTCAATGATCTAACGGATGTTGGCAATTTATTTCTGGCTCCTCTGCCTTTTCTAAATCCAGCTTGAACATCTGGATGTTCTGGGTACATGTACTGTTGAATCCTGGCTTGGAGAATTTTGAGCATTATTTTGCTAGTGTGTGAGAAGAGTGCAATTGTGTGGTAGTTTGAGCATTCTCTGGCATTGCTTTGGGATTAAGCATTTCTTTGGGATTGGAATGAAAGCTGATCTTTTCCAGTCCTGTGGCCACTGCTGAGTTTTCCCAATTTGCTCGCATATTGAGTGCAGCACTTTCACAGAATCATCTTTTAGGATTTGAAATAGCTCAACTGGAATTCTATCACCTCCACTAGCTTTGTTCATAGTGATGCTTCCTAAGGTCCCCTTGACTTCAAATTCTAGGATGTCTGGCTCTAGGAGAGTGATCACACCATTATGATTATCTGGGTCATGAAGATTCTTTTTGAATAGTTCTGTGTATTCTTGCCACGTCTTAATACCTTCTGCTTCTGTTAGGTCCACAATAAAGGACAGAAATGGTACGGACCTAACAGAAACTGTCTTCTCAACTGTTTAAAAATATCCACATTTTATTTCTTCCCCGACAGTTCTGCCTCTCCCTCCCCTCCAGCTCTTATTCAGATTGTTAGGGGAAGCACACTGATTGAAACCGCCCACCCTGGCCAGGCACCATAGTAACCATTTGTATGAGTTGTTTTATGACAGATTTTGATAAGGAATATGGAACTAATAAGCCACCACCAACTGGAAGAAGTCGGGAAAGGCTGAGCTATGCGAGCGCCACCAGGAAAGACTCTGAATTAGAATGGCTGGCCAAAGACCACCCGGAAACTAATCCCATCACCATAAAACCTGACATTGTGAGCCACGTGGCAGAGCAGTTCTCCTGGGTTCCCTTACCCTACTGCTCTCCACCCGGGTGCCCTTTCCCAATAAAATCTCATGCTTTGTCAGCACATGTGTCTCCTCGGACAATTCATTTCCGAGTGTTAGACAAGAGCCCAGTTTCGGGCCCTGGAAGGGGTCCCCCTTCCTGCAACAAGATTGCATGCCTTAATTTTGTACAGCAGAATTTTTCAACAAATTAGAGTGCATTGTTTGTTCTACCTGTTTTAATTCTTGAGAACATTTTGGAAGACAGGCTGTACAAAAGATCTGATGTGCCTTAGAGCTGTAATATATTATCAGGCTTGAAATGCTAATAAGTCTATGGAAAGAATAGTTAAAAGAAATAGTGAACTTAAGTGGGGGGAGCGGGGAGGCAAATTTTAAAGAGATGTGAAAAGTTCTTCCTCCTGATGGTTGCAGTATAATAATACTGGGACAGTCCAGTATGGAAAAGAAAGAAGTATTTAAGATTCATGTGGGAGGCTAGAGTCAACATTGTTTATCCTATAATCAACAACCCCATAGGGCTGTTAAACTAGGCTTGAAGAAAAGTGTCAGTGGCCTGAAAAACAATACCAAGCACAAATGTGTAAAAAGCACAGGTTGCTCACCTCAATGAGGCGTTCACTTCAAAGTGGAGAAGGAGACTGGAAACATTATTAAACCTGTCAGGATATAGATTGGAGCTCATTTTAAGGTTAACATGAACTTTTTTTGGCTGCCTTACTGTTGTTGGGTGCTTTGTGGGTTTTGGCAGCAAGTTTCAATGTGTGGCTCATTAGAAGGAATGGAATGTTGGGATTTACTGGCTAATACTGAAGAGAAATCTCTCCTGGGAAACTTTGAGCTTTGTCCAGAAAGATGGTACTTTGATAAGAATCAAAATATTAACTTGTTTCAGCACCTTCTTTCATGAAAATAACATTACCTTGATTTAAGTTGTGCTCATTTCTTTCTAGGAGCTCAAACTGAGTTTTATGTGGAACATTATTTCTGTTTGTCATCACAAATTCCCTTTGAGGAAAGTAAGGGGTAGGTATTACTGCTGCTATTTTAAAGTTGGGGAAACAGAAGCTCAAAGAATGACTTAAATAAATACCACTGCTTTCACATGCAGATGATAACAGCTTAATGCAAAACCAGATACCTTCATCAATCTAAATAGGCTAAGTCAGCCCCCCCAAAGCTATGGGATCATTCTTGAGATTGCCCTCTAAGTTTATAAGAAAACTTAGACCCACCCCCTGCTTTAGAGGCAAGAAAGGAGAAATCTATGCATCTTCCACAGCTGGATATGCTAAGATTTTAAAAATATTTTATTTATTTGGCTGCATTGAGTCTTAGTTGCATCATCCGGATCGCCGTTGCAGCACACAGGCTCAGTAGCTGTGGAGCACAGGCTTAGCTGCCCCTGCTAGCCTCCGGCACGTAGGATCTTATTTCCCAGATCAGAGATCAAACCCACATCCCCTGCATTGCAAGGCAGATTCTCAAGCACTGGACTGCCAGGGAAGTCGCTGGATATGCTGAATTTGTGTACAGTTTCTCAACTGCTTATTTACAATTTCGGTCTGATCTTACAGGCTGGCATCTCCTCTGTGCCCCAGGCCAGTTTAAGCATTAACTCAGAACTCTGAACGCTCAGCTTCCTGATATTTTGCTTTCTAAAGGAACATGGGACCCATGAGAAGACACTTGAGAAGAGCTAAGCATTCCCTCTTATTTGCTACCACATTCTCTCAACCCCCATGGAGCCTTAGTACCCTACACCGTTGCAGGGGGCGCTCCGCAGAAAGAGAGAGGCAGTGGAACTTTCCTCATCAAAGCCGAGGGGTCCGAAGAAAGGTGAGCCTGCTGTCCTCCAACCCAGCCCCCTCGGCAAGCCAGAGACTATCAAACACGACACAGGTTCTGTCTGAGCAAACCTCTGTCTCAGCAGTTCCGCTTTATTGCCTCAAGCTCCCAGCTTACATAGGCAAGCAGGGAGGGACTTTCCACAGTTCTACCAATCAAGTTAAAGGTCAAATCGTTATGTGCTTTCAGTTGCACCAATCGCGTTAAAGGTCAGCCTTCAGTAGCACCAATCACATTAAAGGTCAAATTGTCATGTGCCTTCATTATAACAGGACTCTGATGCTGGGAAAGATTAAGGGCAGGAGCAGAAGTGGGTGGCAGAGGATGAGATGGTTAGATAGGATCAATGGCTCAATAGACATGAATTTGAGCAGACTCCTGGAGATGGTGGAGAATAGGCGAGCCTGGCTGCTGCAACCCACGGGGTCGCAAAGAGTTGGACATTACTTAGCAATGAACAACAACAACACATAAGCCACAACCAGCAGAGTCTGAAAATCAGTAGTTCTCAGCCTTGACTACCCTTAAGAATCAACCCATGGAGCTTTAAAAACCTATCACAGCCTGGGCTGTCTACTCTCCAGTGACTGTAATTTAGCTGGTCTGGGCGAAGACCTAGCTCTTAGTAGATTTTTTTTCCATTTTACTTTTTAAATACATTTTTTAAGGGCAGTTTTAAGTTCACGACAAAACTGAGAGGAAGTTGCAAAGATTTCCCATATACTCCCCCAACATGCAAAGCCTCCCCCATTATCAACATCCCCCATCAGAATGGTACATTTGTTGCAATCAATGAGCCTAAATTGACACAGCATAATCACTCAAAGTCCATACTTTACATTAGGATACATTCTTAGTAGTGTTACTTGCTCAGTTGTGTCTGACTCTTTGCGACCCCGTGGACTGTAGCCAGCCAGGCGCCTCTGTCCATGGAATTCTAAAGGCGAGAGTACTGGAGCGGGTGGCCATTTCCTTCCCCAGAGGATCTTCCCAACCCACGGATCGAACCCGTGTCTACTGCATTGCAGGCAGATTATTTACTGTCTGAGGCACCAGGGAAGCCCAAATATAACGTAAGTGCTATATAAATAGTTGAAGATGAGTGGCAAATTCGTTTGTTCTTTGGAATTTCATGGATCTTTTTTTCAAATATTTTCCATCCTTCGATTGAAGCAATGGATATGCAGATATGAAGGGCTGACTGTATTTTCTTCTCTCCAAACATCAAATTCCTAGAAAATATATAAATATTATATACCAAATATATAATCGGTATATAATATACCAAATATATAATTTAGTTTCAAATTAAGTTCAACGTTTTTTTTATTTGTTGGATTTTGCTTCAACCTGTCATGTAACATACTGCCATGAGTTTTTGGATGTGGCATCCAACCAAAAAAAGAGCTACATATTGTCACTCTGTATGAGAGGTGTAAATATGTAAGGTGACAACGTTTTTGTGGACTATTTTTACAACATGATAAATGGCATTATCAATATTATTCATGATTTAAATATTATGTATACATTATAGATCATCTCCATATCAACAATTATGTAAGATGAACACTAGAAAGTAAAAATTTTATAATGTTCTTATGCAGTGCTTAAGTGACTGAATGTTTCATCTGAAGAGCTATGATGTAAAAATTAGAATCAAAGTTTTGCTTTTTGAATGCATGGGTTGTAACCCACAGAAAATGAGGAGTAAATTGTTTGATCAGGATCTTGTTAGTTTAAGAAGCAAAAATTTTAAGAACCAAAATATGCACACCATTAAAAATACTAATTCTGAAAATTATGTAGCTAAAAATTNGTCCTCCAACCCAGCCCCCTCGGCAAGCCAGAGACTATCAAACACGACACAGGTTCTGTCTGAGCAAACCTCTGTCTCAGCAGTTCCGCTTTATTGCCTCAAGCTCCCAGCTTACATAGGCAAGCAGGGAGGGACTTTCCACAGTTCTACCAATCAAGTTAAAGGTCAAATCGTTATGTGCTTTCAGTTGCACCAATCGCGTTAAAGGTCAGCCTTCAGTAGCACCAATCACATTAAAGGTCAAATTGTCATGTGCCTTCATTATAACAGGACTCTGATGCTGGGAAAGATTAAGGGCAGGAGCAGAAGTGGGTGGCAGAGGATGAGATGGTTAGATAGGATCAATGGCTCAATAGACATGAATTTGAGCAGACTCCTGGAGATGGTGGAGAATAGGCGAGCCTGGCTGCTGCAACCCATGGGGTCGCAAAGAGTTGGACATTACTTAGCAATGAACAACAACAACACATAAGCCACAACCAGCAGAGTCTGAAAATCAGTAGTTCTCAGCCTTGACTACCCTTAAGAATCAACCCATGGAGCTTTAAAAACCTATCACAGCCTGGGCTGTCTACTCTCCAGTGACTGTAATTTAGCTGGTCTGGGCGAAGACCTAGCTCTTAGTAGATTTTTTTTCCATTTTACTTTTTAAATACATTTTTTAAGGGCAGTTTTAAGTTCACGACAAAACTGAGAGGAAGTTGCAAAGATTTCCCATATACTCCCCCAACATGCAAAGCCTCCCCCATTATCAACATCCCCCATCAGAATGGTACATTTGTTGCAATCAATGAGCCTAAATTGACACAGCATAATCACTCAAAGTCCATACTTTACATTAGGATACATTCTTAGTAGTGTTACTTGCTCAGTTGTGTCTGACTCTTTGCGACCCCGTGGACTGTAGCCAGCCAGGCGCCTCTGTCCATGGAATTCTAAAGGCGAGAGTACTGGAGCGGGTGGCCATTTCCTTCCCCAGAGGATCTTCCCAACCCACGGATCGAACCTGTGTCTACTGCATTGCAGGCAGATTATTTACTGTCTGAGGCACCAGGGAAGCCCAAATATAACGTAAGTGCTATATAAATAGTTGAAGATGAGTGGCAAATTCGTTTGTTCTTTGGAATTTCATGGATCTTTTTTTCAAATATTTTCCATCCTTCGATTGAAGCAATGGATATGCAGATATGAAGGGCTGACTGTATTTTCTTCTCTCCAAACATCAAATTCCTAGAAAATATATAAATATTATATACCAAATATATAATCGGTATATAATATACCAAATATATAATTTAGTTTCAAATTAAGTTCAACGTTTTTTTTATTTGTTGGATTTTGCTTCAACCTGTCATGTAACATACTGCCATGAGTTTTTGGATGTGGCATCCAACCAAAAAAAGAGCTACATATTGTCACTCTGTATGAGAGGTGTAAATATGTAAGGTGACAACGTTTTTGTGGACTATTTTTACAACATGATAAATGGCATTATCAATATTATTCATGATTTAAATATTATGTATACATTATAGATCATCTCCATATCAACAATTATGTAAGATGAACACTAGAAAGTAAAAATTTTATAATGTTCTTATGCAGTGCTTAAGTGACTGAATGTTTCATCTGAAGAGCTATGATGTAAAAATTAGAATCAAAGTTTTGCTTTTTGAATGCATGGGTTGTAACCCACAGAAAATGAGGAGTAAATTGTTTGATCAGGATCTTGTTAGTTTAAGAAGCAAAAATTTTAAGAACCAAAATATGCACACCATTAAAAATACTAATTCTGAAAATTATGTAGCTAAAAATTAAATCACCCGGTCCAAGGTACATGCTTGGTGTTATATATTCTACAAGTTTGGACAAATGTATATATTCACGTTTATAGTACCAGAATTTTCATTGTCCTAAAAATCCTGTGTTCTACCTATTCATCTCTCCTTCACCCCAGCCCCTGATCTTAGTATTTTTCAAATGCTTCCTGGAGAGCAACAGTCCCTTATGCTCTGTAATAAAATTGATAACACCATGGACCTGGCTCTATGCTAAGCCCTCTGCATGCATTCTCTTACTGCAGTCTCTCCGTATACCCTGTGACAGTTACTATCATTATCCTCATTTTATACATGAGAACCCTGAAACATATATAGTGAGGCTGAAAATGTTGCCTTTAGAAATGACCCTGGCTCCACAGCTGAAGCACATCAAGGTGACAGTGGGCTAGGTCATTGCCTAATGTAGAATAACAAAGGGGATGGAATCTTAAACCAAGAGCTTTCGAATCCATCTGCTTGCCAAGCTGTTCCTCTGGTTAGTGTCAGGTAACTGCGTGCTGGGAAGTTCACGTAGGGTGAGTCCTAAAGCCACTTCCACTAGGTAAGGTTTAAATCACCTGATGTACCTCCATCAACATTTGTGTATGAAGTTTAATTTGAATAGACGTTAAGACCAAGCTTCCAGGACGCAAATGTCACCTAACACAAATAGATGAGGAAAGGGGTAAGGGAGCTTCTTTTCTCCTTGGGATGAGGAGATGGCGTGGCTGGAACACTGGGACAGTTCATCTGCTGCTGCTGCTGCTGCTCAGTTGGTTCATTCGTGTCCGACTCTGTGCGATCCCATAGACGGCAGCTCCTTCATGTGCTGATTGTATTTAAATAGCCCTTTGGTTTCCCTGGTGGCTCAGAAGGTAAAGAATCTGCCTGGAATGCAGGAAACCCGGGTTCAGTCCCTGGGTTGGGCAGATCCCCTGGAGAAGGAAATGGGAACCCATTCTGGTATTCTTGCCTAGAGAATTCCATGGACAGAGGAGCCTCTTGGGCTACAGACCATGGGATCGCAAAGAATCGGACACAACTGAGTGACTAACACTTTGAGAAAAAAAAAAAAAAGAACAAAAACTAGTGCTTACTCTTTCGTCTCCTGGAAATACTGACAATATTCTTTTTTTATCCTAGCAGATGAGGTTTCCACTCCTAACTCCAGTCCCCAAAAGTGGTATCTAAGAATGCTCTCACTTTCTGCACCAGAAGAATTGCTTTGTGTCTAAAAAGCCCTAACTCAGTGGACTCCAAAATACATGTAATCATGAATAGACAGTTTTTATCAGCAAATGCAGGGTGAGCAATCATCCTGGCTTGCACAAGGCTGCCAGGTTTGGCATTCTACATTCCACTTTTAGGGAAATACCTCAGTTCCAGGCAAACTGGTAGGGGTTGTGGATCATCCCACAATGAGTGTGTGCGTGCTAAATCTCTTCAGTTGTGTCTGACTCTTTGCAATCTTATGGACTGTAGCCCACCAGGCTTCTCTGTTCGTGGGATTCTCCAGGCAAGAATACTTGAGTGGGTTGCCATACCCTACCTCCTCACCCAGGGATCAAACCTGTGTCTCCCTGTCTCCCTCCAGTGGCTCTTGCATTGCAGGCAGTTTCTTTACTGCTGAACCACCAGGGAAGCCCTATCCCACAATGGCAACCCCCTTTATTTTATTCTAGGGATGCCTCACAGAAGAAATACTTCTGCAGTGTATTCACACATATTTGCTGCTCCCTTTTCCAACTGTTGTATAAATGCTCATGGAAACTTTCCCTGGTCCTGGAAGATCTCAGGGCCTGTGCCCTTCTGACACGCCTATGAATTAGGTAAGGAGAGAATGATTTCCTGCAGCTAGTTTAGAGCCAGGGCCAATTTTCAGGATAACTCACTCTCTTGCCTCCTGAGACATTTATACAATGGTGTGATTCCCATGAATACATCTGTGTTACCCATGGGTGTAAATACCTGTTAGTTCTTGGTAAATTTGAATTCTCTCAGAAGGTTGTGAAAAACCTTAGCTGCATGGCGGTTGCAGGCAACTGCAATCTTTCCTAATGTAATATGGAAATCATTGTTGATATTTAATGACAAGGCCTTTCCTGAGGAAGAATGAAGAATGAGAAATTCTACTTTCCTCCCCAGCATCCTGCTTCCCTTTCCTTCCTAAGTATGTAATTCCACAAAGGTAATTTTTTAATCTCATTTCTGAGGCAGAGAGCATTGTTATAGTTAAGAGTCAAAATGTAACCAGTTGAAATCTGATATTTTCCATCAGAAGGGGAAAAAAGTCTATGGATTGGCTAAGAAATGAAAATCCCATTTTAATAAAATTCTTTTAAAAAATCAATGCCATTAAAGGCAATTACTGAGCATATTTCGTTTTAATGTAAATCCTTTCATTTATGGCTAATTTCCTCTTGTTTTTGTGGTAAGGTGTAATCAGGACTTAATACTTTTGCTTTCTTCTTATGGGACTAGACTAAGGCAACACTTTTAAGGAAAGCCATTATAAGCATCTCCACCTTGATCCTAGGTGCTCAAGTTACTGATGTGAAGTGTAGCTGAATGTTAAAAGCAGATGTAAGGGCACTAAACATTAAGTTAAGGGTAAATGATAGAGTAAAGAATAGCAAAGAGATAAGAAAACCTTCCTAAGTGATCAATGCAAAGAAATAGAGGAAAACAATACACTAGAAATCTCTTCGAGAAAGAGATACCAAGGGAACATTTCATGAAAAGATGGGCTCAATAAAGGACAGAAACAGTATGGACCTAACAGAAGCAGAAGATATTAAGAAGAGGTGNGAAATCAACTATTCATGTTCGAGAGAGCTCTCACCTGCCAAAATAAACTTTCTTGACTCTTAATTTTGTATTATGGAAAAAATTAAATGTATACAAACATAGAATGGTGTAATAAACCTCCATGTAACCATTACCCAAAAGCCTGGGAGGAAAAGGTTGAAGAAAAAATGAAAGATGAGAAAGTAGAGCCAGATGGTACAGAAAACTCTTTGTAGTGCTTCACCATAGGGAATAGCAGAGAATTGGAGAGTAGTTAAAGGTGGATATAGGGTAGAGAAGCATATTGGTAAGTGACGGAACTGATTTAATGGACAGGAAAATATTGATGATCATAGGAGAAAGAGAGGGTTTATTTACAGGAGTAAAGTCTTTGAATAGTCTGGAAGGAATGAATTCCAGTTCACAGTGGAAGGATGGTCCTATGATAAGGGCATAGAGAATTCATCCTTTGTGTTAAGAATGAAGGCATATAGTACAAGGATGGATGTCTGAAGAAGGACCAATTTGGTTGTNAGTAAAGTCTTTGAATAGTCTGGAAGGAATGAATTCCAGTTCACAGTGGAAGGATGGTCCTATGATAAGGGCATAGAGAATTCATCCTTTGTGTTAAGAATGAAGGCATATAGTACAAGGATGGATGTCTGAAGAAGGACCAATTTGGTTGTGGGAAGGTCAGCTAATTGTCTTCTGATTGCTTCTGTATAGACAAAAAATAAGAATTGAGGTTATTACTAAGAGTAGAGAGATGGAAAGATGTTGGAGGCTTGAGGAGAGAGGAAAAAGTGTGAAATAGCTATCTAGAAGAATGAGAGAGTAAATGGCTAAGAAAATGTATGATTGTTAGGAGATTAGGGGCTCAAGTATTGTGGTTATAAACTTAAAGTGAGACTTGTCAACATAGTTTTTTTTTTTTCTTCCTTTCAGCCATGTTCAGATATCTGAATGCAAGCATGGAGAAAGGGGAGAATTTGATTGAACTAGGGCACAGTGGAGGTTTTATGGGGTCAGAGAGGGATGGGAGCTGGAGTTGGATTAGAGGGTGTACAGGGCCAAGCAAAGAGAATGGTGCAGGTGATAATGGAAGGCTTGAGCTTCCTTCTTGTGGCAAATTAAACAGGAATGTAAGGCATGAAGAGTCTGATGGCCTTTTAAAGAGAATGTAACTCTGATCACTCTGGCCTTCTTCCTGTTCATCACACACATCACACTTTTTCACATCTCAGGCTGTTTGGCTTGTTGTCCCCTCTCCTAGAGCACTTTCTCCATGCCTTGTTACCTTACTGCATTCAGGACTTCATTCAAATGTGAGCATCTCAGAGAAGGCTTCCCTGACCACTCTTCCTAAAAGAGCAATCCCTCTCCTAGTCACTCTTTGTGTTTTTACTCTGCTTAATTTTCTTTCCAGCACTTAAACATCCATCTGACACATCTTTGTTTAATTATTTGTTTATTGTATCTATCTCATTACCAGAGTTTCAGCTACATTAGAGATGAGAGAAGGACTTTTTTTTAAATCCACTGTGGTATCCCCAGTGCCTGGCAGAGTATCTGCAACATATTTGGTGCTCAGTTAACATCTGTTGAATAAATAAATGATTAGTTCTTATTATAGCCTCCTTTGGTTTGGTCCTTTGAGGTAGGTAGTATTGTGACAGCAATAAGCCAGGTACCTATCAGGAGCTTAAGGTATCCTGTGGACCAGTTTATATCCTGCTGTGAGTAAGGTTGAGGCAGCAGTTCAGTTCAGTAGTTCAATTATGTCTGATTCTTTGCAACCCCATGGACTGCAGCATGCCAGGCTTCCCTGTCCATCACCAACTCCTGGAGNAGGACTGGAAAAGGTCAGTTTTCATTCCAATCTCAAAGAAAGGCAATGCCAAAGAATGTTTAAACTACCACATAATTGCACTCATCTCACATACTGGCAAAGTAATGCTCAAAATTCTCCAAGCTAGGCTACAACAGTATATGAACCAAGAACTTCCAGATGTTCAGACTGGATTTAAAAAAGGCAGAGGAACCAGAGATAAATTGCCAACATCCGTTGGATCATCAACAAAGCAAGAGAGTTCCAGAAAAACATTTACTTATGCTTCATTGACTAAGCCAAGCATTTGACTGTGTGGATTACAAAAAACTGTGGAAAATTCTTCAAGGGATGGAAATACCAGACCACCTGACCTGCCTCCTGAGAAATCCGTATGCAGGTCAAGAAGCAACAGTTAGAACTGGACGTGGAAAAACGGTCTGGTTCTAAACTGGGAAAGAAGTATGTCAAGGCTGTATATTGTCAGTGCTTGTTTAACTTATATGCAGAGTACACTCATGTGAAAAAATTGGCTTAAAACTCAACATTCAAAAAACTAAGATCACGGCATCGGGTCCCATCAATTCATAGCAAATAGGTGGGGAAACAATGGAAACAGTGACAGACTTTATTGGGGGGCTTCAAAATTACTACAGATGGTGATTGCAGCCATGAAATTAAAAGACGTTTACTCCTTGGAAGAAAAGCTATGACCAACCTAGACAGCATATTAAAAAGCAGAGACATTACTTTGCCAACAAAGGTCCATATAATCAAAGCTATGGTTTTCCCAGTAGTCATGTATGGATGTGAGAGCTGGACCATAAAGAAAACTGAGCACTGAAGAATTGATGCTTTTGAACTGTGGTGTTGGAAAAGACTCTTGAGAGTCCCTTGGACTGCAAGGAGATCCAACCAGTCAATCCTAAAGCAATTCAGTCTTGAATATTCATTGGAAGGACTGATGCTGAAGCTGAAGCTCCAATACTTGGGCCATCTGATGAGAAGAACTGACTCATTGGAAGACTCTGATGCTGGGCAAGATTGAAGGCAGGAGGAGAATAGGATGACAGAGGATGAGATGGCTGGATGGCATCACCAACTCGATGGACATGAGTTTGAGCAAGCTCTTGGAGTTGGTTCATGGACAGGGAAGCTCTGGCCTGCTGCAGTCAATGGGGTCACAAAGAGTTGGACACAACTGAACAACTGAACTGAAGTGATGGAGTGGGGTGATTCATTGGAATTTGAGTCATCGAGTATGCGATGGGTGCTGTGTGCTGAGCTCAGACTACACAGGATTACAAAGCTTAATAAGACACAGCTTGGCTCCAAGGAACTTAGATCATCATGAGTATGTCCATGTTTATCTAATGTGGAAATGGAAATAATACAGCAGACTTTAAAATTAAAGCCAATATTTTCTTTGGAGTATAATTGTTTTAAAATGTTGTGTTAGTCTCTCATATACAATAAATTGAATCAGCTATATGGATACATGTATCTCCTTACTCTTGGACCTCCCTCCCACCCCACATCCCAAACATCTAAGTCAATCATGATTCAAAAGGACACATGGATCCCAGTGTTCATTGCAGCACTATTAACAGTAGTTAATGGAAGCAACCTAAATGTCCAATGGTAGATGAATGGATAAAGAAGATGTGGTACATATGTACAATGGAATATTACTCAACCATAAACAGGAATGAAATTGGGTCATTGGTAGAGATGTGGATAGACCTAGAGTCTGTCATACAGCATGTCATAAGTCAGAAAGAGAAAAGCCAGCATTTTTGTTGTTGTAAAAAGGTTTTATGTTTTGAAGCAATTTTACTATTGGGTACATTTTAAAATTAAGTCCCTTGAAACATCTCCCTGTTGTGGAAGTTGGTTTGGTCTGGGCTGCTAGAGTGAAGGGCTGAGCAGATTCAGGGTGCAGAAACTGTTGGCATGCCACCTGACTCTGACTCACCTCCAATTAGGCAATTAGTCCCACATTATTTGAGTACCCAATTTACTTTTACATTTTAAAGTTGTAAAATGCATAATGATTTTTTTCACTTCCAAATTATGAGTAATAAAAATTTAAGGGAATATAAAGTTTAACTTGTCTGTTAATTGAGGGGAAAGAGCCATGCTAAATCAGTCAAGAACAGAATGGTCACTGAAGAAACACAGAAGAAACTGCCCGTGAGGATCCCGTTTGCTATTTTAATTAGCGTCTGTCAATTAGAAGCGAATGACAGTGGGGAAGAAATCCTGATTAATGAAATCATCATCCCAAATTGAAAGGGAAGGTCAAAAAGAACATGATGTCTCATTCGACTTCATCTTGAGGGTCTGACACACCGAAATTTCTCAAATCCTCTTTTAGACCTCGGGAGACTAGGCTGTTAATATGACCACTCAATTAACTCTGGGTATAATTAACTGCCTGCCTAGCCCTGCCTACAACCAAAACTCTCTGTCAGCAAGATTAGTGCAGCTGGCACACGTGAGGGGGCTGACATGGTTTTCTCTCCTGCACACTGATGGAGGGGGACCAGGGAGAGGACATTACAATCACCACTGCATAGAAGACATGGCTGTTCCTCTTCGATTTGTCCAGAGCAGGCGGGGGACCTGTGAGCATATTAGCTGCTGTTTGAACAAATTTCACAGTGCTCTAGGCCAATTTCAGCAGCTAGTTTGGCAGCTAAACTAGTCCAAGTCATAAAAGGGGAGGCTTCTAAAGCACATTCAGTCACTGAGAAACAGCCAACCCAGTTTCCAACCAATAACCCCTCCTGTGAAGTTAGTAAGCAGGGCATCTGTCCTCCGTCTTAACAAATAAGGCACAGATGCCAGTCGGAGCTCAGCTGGGCTCCATTGAACACGGCTTGCAGGCCAGTCTCAAGGCCCTCCTTTCTTCAAGCTCAGCACAAAGCCAAAAAAATCTTAATTTTTATCCATCAAAATTTTTGCTTATTGAAGTGATGCCCTGGTTGGAGGAATTGATGATTTCGGTGATAAGGTTTTTATGACAAGAGCCTCACTCTGTGTCTCATGTCCCTCCATCCCCAAAATCTTTTTCTAAGAGTGTAACATGTAAGGAGAAGCATTCACTGTAAACAACATTAAAATGGGAACCGTTTGGAAATATCTAGATGAATGATGAACACTTTTGAGGTCAGAAGTAAAACTGTTTGGAAAATGTTAAGAGAATAATAAACATACAAGTGATTAGTATTTCTGTTTGTATTACTATCTTGGTCATTTACAGATGCAGTCAAGGCCTTTTAGTTATTGTCAGGATAACTGAAAACATTCTAAAACAAAAATGGTTCGATGGTCATCTCAGTGGAAATAACCATGAAAATAGTAATGTAGGAGTCCTATTCACTGAAATGATTTTGCTTTTAAATTAATAGGAAAGAGAAAGAAGAGAAAAGGATGAAATGAGCAATCAAATGATAGAATAAATCTATTTTAAAGCATGAAGATGTGGAGAAATTTACATCATTTATCAATACCCAAACTCCACTGAGACCAACTGCTAAGAATTGGTGGGGTGATATCTAGAAGTAAGAATATGAAAAAAATGAGAAAATTGAAAAGAAAACGCTTCCTCACACAACAAATTCTATTTTAGACTAATTTTTTTTAATGTGTTGCAATTCAATTGACCTGTAGCATGGTGTTAAGGCCAAGCTCTGCAGTGCGACCATCTCACTGCCAGTCTCTATTCCATACTTATCAGCTCTGTGACTCCAGGCAAGTTAACCTCTTCATGCTTTGCTGTTCTCACCCATAGAATGTATGTGATAATAACAGTCCGTATTTCACAGGGTTGACTCTAGAATTCCACAGGCTAATGTGTGTGAAGTACTTAGCACAGTCCTCCATTAAGGTTAGCTTTTGCTATTTTATTCAGTCTGGAACTGATGGAACCTTGTAAGTCCTGAAACTCAGGAGGAAAAACAATGCATGTGGCAGTAGCTGTGCAGCTCTGCAAATGTAATAAAAACATTGAATTGTACACCCTGAATGTTTGAGTTGTATGGTATGTGAAATACATTTCAGTAAAGATCTTACAGAAGGAAAGTAAGGTAAGGAAAAGCTTTTCCTTCCTTTTTCTAGTAAGAGTTTTTTCATGTGAATATAATGAAATGATGGAGTCCTATTACTTTATAGAACAAATGTAATTTTCCTAGATCTGAATTTCATTGTCTCCTTCATCTGTGAGGGATACCTGAGGTTGAAGTATTTTGAACCAGTGTTTGAAATAATGAAAATAAAGACATGTACAATAGAATTGTGAAAATAAACAGAGGCTATTTAGTCAGAGATCTCTATAATATGCCTGCAATGCAGGAGACCTGGGTTCAATTCCTGGGTCCAGAAGTTCCCCTAGAGAAGGAAATGGCAACCCACTCCAGTATTCTTGTCTGGAGAATCCCATGGACAGAGGAGCCTGGCAGGCTACAGTCCATGGGGTCACAAAGAGTTGGACACAACTTAACACTCTCTTTCTCTATAGTATAGCAAGGGAGTCAGTCACCATCAGCTGTGTTTTTTTAGGGATTCAAAAAATAGGCAGGGAAGTGGGAAAGCTTTATAGTGAAAAAAGTGGAAGGCATCAAGTACATTCTGGTTGGAGGTCTTTGACATGGAGAAACTGGAGGTGGGCTACCTGGAAGCGGGACATGTTATGTGACTGGTTTAAGAGCGTATTTGGCTTTCTCTGGCTGATTCTAAATTGGAATGGTTGGGGTAAAGGGGGGTGGACAAGAAATAGGGAACTGCTTGTTTTTGTTTAGTCACTAAGTCGTGTCTGACTCTTGGTGACCCTGTGAACTGTAGCCTGCTAGGCTCCTCTGTCCAAGGGATTTCCTGGGCAAAAATCCTGGAATGGGTTGCCATTTCCTTCCCCAGGGGATTTTCCTGACCCAGGAGTCAGAATCTTCTGTTTGACAGATGGGGTTTCTTTACCACTGAGCCACCTGGGAAGCCCAGGGAGCAGGTAGTAGTCACTGACTAGTCCTTATTCTTTCCGACCAGTTGCTACACAAGTTAATATTTAGCTGTCACAACTGATGGCTGCGGGGATTGTGGGCCAGAGTTCTCTTGGCAAATACAGTTTGGCCACTGTCCAAATGGACACCTGTTTGGACAACAGATCACATATTTGGCCAATGATTCCTGCTATAAAGGATGGGAAGTCTTACCAGAATTCTTTTAAGTGTAACAATTTTCTGTAGCTCCAAAGAATGGCACTAGGGAGTATATATAAAAGGTGTAGGTAGAAAGAGGTATAAAGTGGAAAAAGAGAGAAAAGCAAATCATCTAAGTTGCAATCAAAAGTTTTAGAATTGAGTATAACCACATGATTGCAAACTAATAAATTCAGTGCTCTGTTGCCAAACCTTTTCCATCTGGCTTCAAATTGCCCCACGTGGCCCCCATTTCACCTTCTTTCCTCTTCCCTCTTGGACTCTATGACTGATGCTCACAGAAACCTCCAGAAGCTTGGGCCAGGAAGTGGACTTAATGGTCTTTGAGGATATAGCTGTGAAATTTACCCAGAGGGAATAGGCTTTACTGGCTCCTGCTCAAAGGAATCGCTACAGAGATGTGATGCTGGAGGAAAATACTTGGAGTCTGGCCTCAGTAGATTATGTGATTCAACTTAAAAGCTATGAGTCAGTTGTTTGCCAGAATATTCATGGAGAAAAAAGTCCAATAAATAGAAAATAGAATCACAAAGAATGATTAGTGATTCTCCATTTTAAGAGAAAACTAAGAATATTATTATGTCCTTGTGTTGAATTCTCAGCACAAGTACAAGGAAGATATTCAAGAAGTCATAGGGTGGAGAGCCTCTGTGAATGTAATGAATGTAATCTATGTGGAAAAAAACTTTAGCCACTTTCCAAATCTTACTGTGTTAAAGTGTACCTCTGTTGGAGTAAAATCTTATAAATTCAGTAAGTATGGAAATGCCTTTATGGATCATTTTTCTCTTGAGAATCATGTCAGATCTCACCTGGGTACAAAATCTATCAGTTTAAGAAGTATGGATAAACCTGCCATTGTCTCTCATATTTAAGACTTCTCTGAGTATTCATAAGGAAGAGGTATGTTAAATGTGGAAAGTCTTCTATTGTCCCTCATCCTTTTGGGATACATGTCAGAGGTCACAATGGAAATTTTCAATATATATGAAAATAAAGAATGTGGAGAAGTCGTTAGTCATTCTTCATATGTGGCAGGCAGACTCTATGATGTCCCCCAAGGACCCCTGCTTCTTGAAATTCACATCTTTGGGTAATTCCCTCTCTTGAATTTGTTTAGTCACAGAGTTTTGTATGACTCTTCTGTGACTCCATGGATTGTAGCCCACTGGCTCCTCTGTCCATGGGATTATCCCAGAAGGGATATAAGACTCATTTGCCATTTCTTTCTCCAGGAGATCTTCCCAACTCAGGGACTGAAACCAGGTCTCATGCTTGGCAGGTGGGTCCTTTATCAATGAGTCACCCTCTCTTGAATTTGGGCGGTTCTAAAGATTTATCAATAGAACAGAGCAAAGATAATGGAATATCATCTTTGTGTCCTGTGTTTTAGTCTATTTTGGCTACTATAACAAAACACTATAGACTAGGTAGCTTTTAAACATAAAAAACTCATTTTTCATTGTTCTGAAAGCTGGAAGTCCAAGATCAGGGAGCCAGCATGGTTGTGTGAGGGCTCTCTTCTGGCTCACAGACTTTATTGTATCCTCACATGGTGGAAAGGGAAAGACAGCGGGCTAGAGATCTCACTGGAGCTTTTCTTCTTATAAGGCACTAATCTCATTTATGAGGCTTCCACCTTCCTGAATTAGGCCTTCCAGACCCCATCTCCTAATACCATCACCTGTGGGGATTAGGATTTCAACATACAAATTTGGGGGGACCACGAACATTCAGACTATAGCATCTGGCTACACAAGTTTGTGACTTCTATCTTGCTAGCAGACTCTCTCCTTTGCTAACTTGAATGAAATAAGCTTACATGTTGAAGAGGCCAAGTTGGCCAGAAACTAAGGGCTGCCTCTAGTCAACAGTCAGCAAGAACAGAGATCTTTAGTCAAATACCCTGCAAGGAACTGAATCCTGACAACAGCCATGTGAGTTTGTTAGGAGATCCTCCCTCAGCTGAGCCTGCAGATAAGACCCCAGCCTGCCTGATACCTAATACCTTGCTGATTCCTTGCAGCTGTGAGAGACTCTGAGCAGAGGACCCAGTAAATCACACCCAGATTCTTGATTCACAGAAACTATGAAAAAATAAAAGTGTGTGGTTCTAAGATGCGAAGTTTGTGGTTACATTTTTATACAGCAATAGAGAACTAATACATTGTTCCTCAATCAACATTTAAGAATGAGAAGAAGCCTCATGGATGGAAAAATTGAGGGAAAATAATGGGTTTTCAAAATTCACACATGAGAATATACATTGGAGAAAACTCATCCAACTGTAAGAAACAAAGGCATTGTTCTATACATTTTAAAAATACTTTTAAAATTTTATTTTTAATTGGAATATAATTGCTTTACAATGTTGTGTTGATTTCTTCCATACAACTTGAATCAGCCATAATTATACATATATCCCCTCCCTCTTGAACCTCCCTCCCACTCCCTGTCTTATATATTCTAAGACACATGAGGACTCACATCAGAGACAATGTACAGAGATATGAAGTAGGGGGAAGGCTTCACTAATGGTTTACATCTTACTGNGCAAATTCATAAAAATATTCCTGCTCTTAAAAAAAATCATGCTCAAATCTATCATGGCATTTTAAGGAGTGCTGACTCCATAAATTCTGACTTTTATCAGCAGCACTTCAATAATGTTCAGAAAATAAACTTCACAGGAAAACCTCGGGTGTTCAATTAGTGTTAAACGTTTTAGGGCAGAAACTGAGATAATGAAATTATGAGGACAATGGCAGCTTAACATTTTGAGGCTCACAAGAGATTTATGCATTCCAATATAACCTCAAGCTACACATATGGCACCATAAAAAAGAATGGATTCCTAACAGGGCAGGGAATTTGACTGTACTTGTCTTAATACTAGTTCTTTGTCTTAATGGAAAGACTAAAATGCCCCTCACTTATTCTCAGCACAAATTAGGCTTCACTCCCCCACCTTCCAGATCCCCACCATCATTACTCAAAAACATTTAAATGGAATATAGCTTCTTCCTCAAGTATCATTTCCTCTTTAGTGCAAATTGCATGAGGCTCACTGGGGCTCCTACGGGAACTTCTGGTTTAAAAAAAGTCAGTGGAGAAATGCTGGCCCTCTTCCCAAGCTCTGCACTAACAAGAGTGGTCACCCTCACACCAGTTTTCCAGAATTTCAGCAGGAAATAAAAGTGAAAATGACTTGTGGTACCAGTTTTCATGCCAGAGGCATCTGGCTGTCCCTTCTTCCTGCTTACTGGTCCTGGCATGAATATATGTTTTTTTTGGCAGGTGGGGGTGTGTGTGGGAGGGACCTTCTTGGAGTGTCCTTATGGATTTTTCAGTATTTCTCTCAAGGCTCATTAGGGTAGAGGACACTTGGAAAAATTGGAAAGCCTCCTGAAACATGGCCATGTCTGACTCTCAGGTCATCCCCCAGCAGTCTGTAGAAATTCAAGGACTAAATGCAAAGAGGTTGCAGTGGGCTCATTCCTCCCAGACTTTTCAAGCAATTCAACAGTTTCTAAAAATAATAATAATAGTTTGGAAACATTGGGTAGCTTTTGTTTTGCCAGTTGAGGTTGACTCTTTCAAGATTAAGGGCTGTGACAAGAAGGTAGGGGACCACTTGGATTTTAGAAGCCCATCTTTGGGTAGAAATTATCTCTTGATTTCAGTGACCTTTTGAAGTTGACTCTTCTCTTTTGAATAACTGTTACTCTTCAAGGTGAAGTACATATTCATACACTGACATGATTATAGTCCATCATCCCAGCACCAGATCTTATGGGGCAGAGGAATTACAATTTACTGGCGATGCATCCTCTGAAATTCCGCAAGGAATGAAGTGTAAGGAAGTTTGGAGTCATGGAGTCCTGGGTCTGGGTCTGGACCCACTACTTGATCTTGAGAATGTTACTTAATTTTTCTGAGCTTGTGTTCTCCTCTATGAAAGGGATAATGCCTACTTCCCATGACTATCGTGAGGATGAAATAAAGCAGTATAAAGGAAATGATTGGTACAATGCTTTGCACATAGTAAAAGCTCAGTAAATGGATCTTATTTTGTGAAACTATTGAAAGGTATAATCAGCTTTTGGTAGGAAAAGAGCTCTCTGCAGGATGCCCCCTTTGTCTTGCCACCAACCTTAAACCAGGCACTCCTATGCTCCATTATTTTTGGCTCTAACATATCTTTCAAATCTTTTGATCACACACCACCTCGCCACCTCTCTTGGTTCTTTCCATAGATCAAAGAAGTAGAAATGAAAGTAATTAACAGATGACCAGCTCTCTTCCCTAGCTTCCCCTTCAGTAATCTCATTAACAAACTCACAAGAAGTTGACAAATATGTACTTAGTGGGGGATAGTGATGGCTCTGACCCCCATCTCAATGACTAACTGAGATTAATTTCTAGTTTTCCTTTAAAAGCTTTCATGGTTGAGCAGAATCTTGGGAGATAATTTCTAGAGGACACTGAATCCACCATCTCCCCAGATTGCTGGCATCCTGATTATAGGCAACTTGCCTTTCTACTAACTTCTGTGAGTATTGAGTTTTTGCAAGTGATGAGCAGCTAGGGCAATGCTCTCTCTTGAACAGTAGCTGGCAGTTGCCTTTGATGATGCCCTCATCTTTAGAATCTTTCACTTTTCCTGGGAAGTGATGGTGCTGCATCTTTCACAAGGTCTCCTGGGTTCTTTTTCTTCCCAGTAGGGATGATGGCTCAGATGGTAAGGAATCTGCCTGCAATGCAGGAGACCCTTGGGCTGGGTTGGGAAGATACACTAGAGAAGGAAATGACAACCCACTCCAGTAATCTTGCCCGGAGAACCCCAAGGACAGAAGAGGCTGGCGGGCTACAGTCCTTGGGGTCACAAAGAGTCAGACACAACTGAGCGTCTAACACTTTCATACTTTCATAGGGATGAACCTGGTATTCTACTTCCAGTGTCAAGCTGTGGGAAGGATGGGAAGGGGCATAAAATTATAGACTTGAAATAATTTCAAGGGGCCATTCTCCATCTAGAAATATAAAAATCGGTAATACTGACTACCACTTATGGATTCCTTGTTATGCTTATCAACCTAAGTGCATTAAATCTCACCCAGTCTTCACAACAATGAGGTGAGATGTCTCATTTTACTCCCACTTTATAGGTTAAGAAACTGAGATACAGGGAAGGTCATGGACTCAAACCCAGGTCCATATGAGAGCACAACTCATTCTCTCAATTGTGATATAAAATTGCTCTCTAGCAATCTAAGTAGCTGTCCATTCCCTCTGGAAATGTCTTTAAGGATGAGAGAGACAGTTTCTGTGTTCAGTCACCTTTGTAATCAAGAAATCTTCTCTATATCTAGCTGTGATTTTCTTCCCAACTACTTCATTTATTTTGATTGGTAGTCTTTTGAGGCTGAAAAAAAAAAAATAGCATACTTCTGATAATAGCAACCATTTTCAACTAAGATAGGGTTTAAGTCATCTGTTAGTTCTTTTTCTTACTGGTAAACTTCTCCCGGCTTCCCTGGTGGCTCGGTGGCAAAGAGTTGGCCTGCAATGCAGGAGATACAGGTTTGATCCCCGGGTCAGGATGATCCCCTGGAAAAGGAAATGGCCACCCTCTCCAGTATTTTTGCCTGGGAATTCTCATGGACAGAGGAGGCTGTCGGGCTAAGTCCATGGGGTCACAAAAGTCTGACACAACCTAGCAACTAAACCACAACAAACTTCTCCCCATGCTTTAGTTACACATGGAGAACTTCAAGAGACAAGGAGAGTGGGACTTGGAAGGAAAGGAAGCTAAACAAGTGNTTGGTACAATGCTTTGCACATAGTAAAAGCTCAGTAAATGGATCTTATTTTGTGAAACTATTGAAAGGTATAATCAGCTTTTGGTAGGAAAAGAGCTCTCTGCAGGATGCCCCCTTTGTCTTGCCACCAACCTTAAACCAGGCACTCCTATGCTCCATTATTTTTGGCTCTAACATATCTTTCAAATCTTTTGATCACACACCACCTCGCCACCTCTCTTGGTTCTTTCCATAGATCAAAGAAGTAGAAATGAAAGTAATTAACAGATGACCAGCTCTCTTCCCTAGCTTCCCCTTCAGTAATCTCATTAACAAACTCACAAGAAGTTGACAAATATGTACTTAGTGGGGGATAGTGATGGCTCTGACCCCCATCTCAATGACTAACTGAGATTAATTTCTAGTTTTCCTTTAAAAGCTTTCATGGTTGAGCAGAATCTTGGGAGATAATTTCTAGAGGACACTGAATCCACCATCTCCCCAGATTGCTGGCATCCTGATTATAGGCAACTTGCCTTTCTACTAACTTCTGTGAGTATTGAGTTTTTGCAAGTGATGAGCAGCTAGGGCAATGCTCTCTCTTGAACAGTAGCTGGCAGTTGCCTTTGATGATGCCCTCATCTTTAGAATCTTTCACTTTTCCTGGGAAGTGATGGTGCTGCATCTTTCACAAGGTCTCCTGGGTTCTTTTTCTTCCCAGTAGGGATGATGGCTCAGATGGTAAGGAATCTGCCTGCAATGCAGGAGACCCTTGGGCTGGGTTGGGAAGATACACTAGAGAAGGAAATGACAACCCACTCCAGTAATCTTGCCCGGAGAACCCCAAGGACAGAAGAGGCTGGCGGGCTACAGTCCTTGGGGTCACAAAGAGTCAGACACAACTGAGCGTCTAACACTTTCATACTTTCATAGGGATGAACCTGGTATTCTACTTCCAGTGTCAAGCTGTGGGAAGGATGGGAAGGGGCATAAAATTATAGACTTGAAATAATTTCAAGGGGCCATTCTCCATCTAGAAATATAAAAATCGGTAATACTGACTACCACTTATGGATTCCTTGTTATGCTTATCAACCTAAGTGCATTAAATCTCACCCAGTCTTCACAACAATGAGGTGAGATGTCTCATTTTACTCCCACTTTATAGGTTAAGAAACTGAGATACAGGGAAGGTCATGGACTCAAACCCAGGTCCATATGAGAGCACAACTCATTCTCTCAATTGTGATATAAAATTGCTCTCTAGCAATCTAAGTAGCTGTCCATTCCCTCTGGAAATGTCTTTAAGGATGAGAGAGACAGTTTCTGTGTTCAGTCACCTTTGTAATCAAGAAATCTTCTCTATATCTAGCTGTGATTTTCTTCCCAACTACTTCATTTATTTTGATTGGTAGTCTTTTGAGGCTGAAAAAAAAAATAGCATACTTCTGATAATAGCAACCATTTTCAACTAAGATAGGGTTTAAGTCATCTGTTAGTTCTTTTTCTTACTGGTAAACTTCTCCCGGCTTCCCTGGTGGCTCGGTGGCAAAGAGTTGGCCTGCAATGCAGGAGATACAGGTTTGATCCCCGGGTCAGGATGATCCCCTGGAAAAGGAAATGGCCACCCTCTCCAGTATTTTTGCCTGGGAATTCTCATGGACAGAGGAGGCTGTCGGGCTAAGTCCATGGGGTCACAAAAGTCTGACACAACCTAGCAACTAAACCACAACAAACTTCTCCCCATACTTTAGTTACACATGGAGAACTTCAAGAGACAAGGAGAGTGGGACTTGGAAGGAAAGGAAGCTAAACAAGTGTACACCAGTGATGAAAGTTTCACTGGGTGATTGTGGCTCAATCCAGCAATGGGTCTGGATCAGTGTAGATCACACACTGGTGTTTCATCAGGGACTGGCCAGCTAGCTATTCCCATAGTCAGTGGTTAAGGGTTATCCTACTAAGGATATGCATTTCCAAGAATTTCATGCTCTCTGTGAGAACAAAGCGGGCTCCCTCAACCTAAGGGCATCCTTCAGATAAACAGTTGCAGGTGTTGGCAGCAACTTATATGCTTATAAATGGAAAGAGGCCTGAGGGATTTTGGGTAGTGCATAGACAGCACCTGCCATGATGACTACAGAGGGTCCCCAACTTAAGCGGTCTGACTTCAAGGTGATGCAAAAGCAATACACATTCAGTAGAAACCATACTTGGAATTTAGATTTTTTTTCCCCAGACTTGTAATACACAGCATATGATATAATCATATACTGTCTTGTGATCCTGGGCAGTGGCAACAGCCTCAGGATCACAAGGGTAAACAACTGATCCACTTAACAACCACTCTGTACCCAGACAACAATCTGTTTTTCACTTTCAGCACAGTCTTCAATACATTGCATGAGCTTATGTAACACTTTACTATAAAATAGATGTTATGTTAGATGATTCACCAACTGCAGGCTTATTTAAGTGTTCTGAGCATGGCTTAAGGCAAGCTAGGCTAAACTATGGTGTTCAGTGAGTTCAGTGTATTGAATGTATTTTTGATTTATCATATTTTCAATTATTCAGGACTTTTAACTTAATCAGGGTATAACCCTTTGTTAAGGAGAATGAGTAATACTGAGGAAAGCAAAAGGATCTCGCCCTCGTGTGGGCATTTAACATTCTGTTAATGCTTCCCAGGACCTAATTTACTTTCTCTCCTTTCAAGCAAAGAAAGAGAATCTTTCCTCTATTGGAGAAGCAGCAGAGTAGGATTGAAAGACATAGGTTTGTAGATGAACAGTTGGGTCGAAATCTGGCACTCCCTAGCTGTGCCATCTTGGGCAAGTTGCTCAAATCCTCCTTAAACTTCATTCTCCTCCTCTGTTTGTGAGCGATCACTTGCCTCACGGGTGGGTCTCTAAGGATGGGTTGGGGTAATGTCTATCAAGTTCTTAGCTGAGTGCCTGGCATGCACGGAGTGCAGTGAAAGTGTCAGTCATTCAGCCATATCCGATCCTTTGTGACCCCATGGACTGGGGCCCACCAGGTTCCTCTGTCCATGGAATTCTCCAGGCTAGAATATTGTAGTGGGTAATCCCTTTTCCAGTAGGAATGGTAACAGTTGTATTATTATTTCTTTTCCCTTCTCTTCCCCATGCAACCACAAAGACGAGCTGATGGGATGCTTCCTTTAAATAGCTGCCAACTTTACCAAATTAGAGAACACCATTATTGAGACTTCCCACGTGGCATTAGTGGTAAAGAACCCGCCTACAAATGCAGGTTAGGCGTAAGAGACACCGGTTTGATCCCTGGGTTGGGAAGATCCCCTGGAGAAGGGAATGACAATCCACTCCAGTATTCTTGCCTGGAGATCCCTGTGGACAGAGAAGCCTGGCGGGCTACAGTCCATGGGGTCGCAGAGCTGGACACGACTGAGTGACTATGCACAGCACACTGTTGAGTCAGCTCCTGCCTGTCCCTGTCAGAATACATTTCATGACATGGAAAAAGAAAGTAACTGTTGGGCACATCTGTGTAACTTTAAAACTATATTATTTTCTTGAATTGTGTCAAGATTGATCATTGAGCTCAGAATTAAAGGCATTTCCAAAAGCTCACTTATATTCCTCAGTACTGCAGACTGCTTATATTTGCAGAAGGGTACTTTCTGCAATTTGGGGCTGCAGACTTGTAAGGATGCCTGTCATCAGCTGAGTAACTGCACCCTGGCACGTGCCAGGACCTCCCATAACACAGGTCTGTGCTCATCATCTTCCAAACAGGAGCTGCTTTTTCTTTTCCTTGATAGAGCATGGATGTCAAGGCTGTTCACAAAATGTTTTCTGATTTGAAAATTACAGCATGACCCTCCAATTGTTAGTAGCATTATCAGTTAACATTGTGTAGAGAAAGCACAAATGAAAACGGTACTTTGCAAATGCCTGCCATTCTTAGAGGACCTCCCTGGTGGCTCAGACGGTAAAGAATCTGCCTGCAGTGCAGACCAAGGTTCAATCCTGGGCCGGGAAGATCCCTGGAGAAGGGAATGGCTACCCACTCCAGTATTCTTGTCTGGGAATTCCCATGGACAGGGTCCATGGGTTCACAAAGAATTAGACACGACTGAGAGACTAGGCACACCATGCTTAGAGACATGCTTAGAGAACAGAAGGGCTCCTACAGGCTATAGCCATTTTCAGCAGCTGTCACTCAGTAAGTCAAATCTTGACCCAGGGATCCATGTGCCTACCTTGGGTAGAATCTAAAGTGCATCCTGCATTCCAACTTACCCCTTCTGGAATAGGTAAATGAGCCTTGCAAGGAACACCTCTGCTTGGTCAAATCCAAGATATTTGGATTAGAACATGTTAATTGCTGTCTTTACTTTTTGTACATATGATACACTTATAATCCTGCAGTGTATGAGAACAAACACCACACACATACACTCTTTTTTCCCCTCAATGCACATTTTCTCCTTTCTATTTTATATGTGAGTCTTCCCCTGCATTTGTCATATAAATACATGCACATGGATAGCGTATAAAAGAGCCCTGCAAAGCAATCTTGGTTTCCTTATTTCCTCCATGTACAGAGCCATCAGACTAGCCCCACGTTCTCAGTTCACGGGTTTCCAAGATTATCTCTAGTACGGCTCACTGTGGGATCTCGGCGTCTTCCTCCCTGTACACATGTTTGTCTCACTGACACTAATGAAAGTTTTGCATGTGTGTTTTGGGGAGAAAGAGCCCTCTGGATGCTCTCTCCCACATTCAGATTGAAAGGCTGGGCTGGAAAACAAAATATCGCTTTACTGTTTATTTTTATCACACCGGTTTTTATTAACCAGATCTCCTGTGATGAGGGCCAGGCATCCCGGCAGCATGATTCTGCTGATGGAGAACATGTGTAGTTAATCTCCATGTGCTCTGATCCATAGGCCAGGCTTGGGAAAGCCAGTGTGCCAACAAGGCTTCTAAGCCTTCCACCTCTGCTGTGGATGTGGAATTGTAAAAATCAGGTTTAGATTATTTGGATCACACTGGGATTTGTTCTATAACTGATGAGGATTGTAGAGACTTTTGGCTGGAAAACTGCAAAGGTCTCCAAATGTCCTCAAAAGGCCTCTCTTACTTTCACATCCTGAGAAGGATTGCTTCCAAAAGAAAAATGGTGAAGTAAATTAATTAACCTTTCCCACTGATTGAATTTTTTAAACAAAAATTCTTTTCACTTTCTTCCCTTTTCTCTCCCTACCCAAAAGCTGAAGTGACTCTCAAACAAGCCAGACTTTTTGTTAGTAGAAAATCTGATCCTCAAGATGATCTCAAGGGTATAGATTATTAGCTCATTCATCCAATTAGAGAAAATCAATAACTTCTTGATCTACCTCTAAGGCCCCTGAACACTTACATATCATAATTCTACTATTACTCAAGCTACTAGAGACACTTTGTATATTGCTTTTTGAAGAAGACCTTTAAACAGCTACACATAATATGGAAAGAGATCCCATTATAGTCAGATGGGAGTTATTTGTTTTTCCGTCTCAATGTATGATTAAATATGATTAAAGATATTGTGTTGTAATAAGGTAACCTTGGAAAGCTGCCTTGGGGGAAGCCAGAGCTGATGGATTCATTAGTTTAAAGTTGGGAAATGGATGCAGCTGCTAAGCTGAATTCAATGAGTATGGAAACAGAGGGCAGGTGCGGGTCCCCATGGCAGGCTCTGCAGTTGTAGCTGAGCTGAGAGCTACTGGTATAGCAGCTTCTTAGGAAAACTAAGAAAATAGAGTCAAATACCTAGACTTCACTGATTCAAAGTGATAAAATGGCAGCATTAACTTGACCCTATAGAAACTTGAGAAATAAATTCTACCTAGGAGCTTAACACAAAGAAGCAGGGACAACATGGTTTCATGAGTCTTAAAATCATCCGCACGTAGATGTGCTGAAAGAGAGGCAGCCGTGATGTACTAGGAGGCTGGCAGGGCTTGGGGGAGGTCAGGCTTATTCACTCTTCAGCTTGCCCAGCAGAGTGACCGGCATTGGATGTTCTCATCGGCACTCCATGTAGGACATTGTGAAGCAGAGTTATGGTCTCGTTAGGTAGGAAGTTGTTGAGTCAGACCTCGGGATAGCTCAAGATGCTAATTAGAGGGAGTCAGAAAACAGAGGAAAAGGGTTATCTTGAGAACCAGGTTCAGTAGCCAGGTTAAAGAAAGAGGTAGTGCGGAGCCCACCTGTGGGCTGCAGAAAGGAAGTCACCACTCTCCTTTGCCGGCAAGGGATCGAGGCAAAGTGAAGGAGACCAGCAGATTCAGACAGCAGGTCGTGGCGAATTCTAAATCCTTAGAGACCCCTCCTTCTCTTTTCTCGGCTATACTCACTAGGTAGTTTCATCTTGTTTCATGGCTTCGATGCTATCTCTATACTAATGTCTACAAGTACATACATCGAAGTCAAAACTATAACCTTGACCTCTCCCTTGCCTGTGTGATTTTCACTTATACAAAGTATACAGTACAATGCCTAACAGGCATCTCAAGAATTTCCACATCCCAAACTGAACCTTTGATTCCAACAGCCCCCATCCCAAAACCTATTCCTTACTGCTGCTGTTGCTGCTGCTGCTGCTAAGTCACTTCAGTCATGTCTGACTCTTTGTGACCCCATGGACTGCAGCCCACCAGGCTCCTCCATCCATGGGATTTTNCTGAACCTTTGATTCCAACAGCCCCCATCCCAAAACCTATTCCTTACTGCTGCTGTTGCTGCTGCTGCTGCTAAGTCACTTCAGTCATGTCTGACTCTTTGTGACCCCATGGACTGCAGCCCACCAGGCTCCTCCATCCATGGGATTTTCCAGGCAAGAGTACTGGAGTGGGGTGCATCACCTTCTCCGATTCCTTACTAGGTCTTTCCAATTTCATTTAATAGCACCAACATCGCCCCAAACTGCTTATGAAATTGGCAGAATCATTAATACCTCTCTTTCTGCATTTCAGTATCAGTGGTTCCTAAACTTGTCTGCACATAGGAATCAGCTGGGGAGCACCAAAATTTGAGAGCTGTATCCTACCCTCAGTATTGTGATCTAATTGCTCTAGGGTGTGATCTGAGTTTCGAAGATGCTAAATGATTTGTACCCCAGGAGATAGTAATGTAGAGATCAGTTTGGAAAGCTTGATGTCCATCTCAAATCAGGTATATCGCGTTGCTTCCTTTCCACTGCTTGGACAATTGCAGTACCTCCCAATTACTTCATTGTTTTACTCTTTCCCTCCATCATCTACTTTATACAGAGTAACTAGAGTGATCTTTTAAAAGTATAGGTCATATCAAGTCACCTCCTTGTTTAAAAGATCCCAGTGGCTTTCCACTGCTGTTAAAAGTGAGATGAAAACTCTTTACTGAGTCTTCCAGGTCTTTTGTTCCCTTCTGATCACACCACTTTTCACCTTCCTTTCTTTATTCTGTGCTACAGCCACATTGGCTTTCTTTTTGGATTCTGTAACAGGCAAGCTTTTTCCCATCTCAGAGCTTCCATATTTGTTGTTTCTCTCTCTTTCAGCCTCTTCTCCCAAATTTTTGCACTTCTAGCTTCTTTGTTATTCAGGGCACAGCTTAAATATCATTTCTTCAGAGAAAACCTAGTATCTTCCACTACAGCTATTCTCACATTGCTTTCTGTTTATTTTCTTGATAGAACCAAAATAATACATTTGTTTGCTTACTATGTGTTTATGTATATGTATAAGTACAGGCATATTTCTCTTCCTCTTAGACCGGAAGTTTCATGAAAGTGTAGCCCTTGTTTATTTTGTTCACTCCTGTATTGTCAGGATTTAGCTCCTTGACTGCCATGATTACTTATTAAATATATGTTGACTATCTGAATGAGTGAATATCTTATCCAGACAGAGGTGTGACTAGCAATAGATGGCTTTGTCCAGGAGCTAGTTTCATTCCAGATATGTGTTTCAAACAACAGTGCTAGGACTTGATGCTTGAGTCCACCAGTCAAATGCACATTAAACCCAAATCTGGTTTCTATATTCTCTTTCCCTTAACTTCTTTTAAGAAATATATTTAAATCTTTCATGGGCCTCATGTGTGAAATTGAGTAGAAGACACAGTAATAGAAAGTAGTAGAATAAATTAGCCAGGATAGGCTAGTTTATGCCAAATAACAAGCAGCGCCAACAGCTTTAGTGATTTAACATGGAGCAGTGACTTAAGAAGAAGGTTTATTATTCATGTAAAGCCTGCTTTGGGTCTGAGAAACTCGTTTTCTTTCTGTGATGGCTCAGTATTCCAGACTCCATTGTTCTCAAGACCGCTTCCTATCAACATAGTCACAAAGGAGAAGACAATTTTACACAATTTCACGCATTAAGTTACTCACTCAATTGTGTCCAACTCTATGCGACCCATGGACTGTAGCCCCCCAGATCACCTCTGTCCATGGGATTTTCTAGGCAAGAATTCTGGAGTGAGTAGCTATTCCATTCTCCAGGGGGTCTTCCTGACCCAGGGATCACACCTGGGTCTCCTGCATTGCATGTAGATTCTTTACTCAGCCACCTTCCAGTAGTCACATGCTTATGTGAGAGTTGGACCACAAAGAAGGCTGAATGCTGAAGACTGATGCTTTTGATCTGTGGAACTGGAGATGACTCTTGAGAGTTCCTTGGACAGCAAGGAGATCAAATCAGTCAATCCTAAAGGAAATCAATTCTGAATGTTCATTGGAAGAACTGATGCTGAAACTGAAGCTCCAATACTTTGCCACCTGATGCAAACAGCTGATGCATTGGAAAAGACCCTGATACTGGGAAACATTGACGCCAAGAGGAAAAGGGGATGACAGATGATGAGACAGTTGGATGGCATCATTGAATCAATGAACATGAGTTTGAGCAAACTCTAGGAAATAATGAAGGACAGGGAGTCTTGGTGTGCTAAAGTCCATGGGGTCACAGAGAGTTGGACACGACTTAGGGACTGAACAATTACAAGACATCAAGTACTATTCTTAAGTTCACATCCACTGGCCCCAACAAACCTCACGGTTTTCTCAGAGGAGAGGAAAATTGTAAACCTTGGTGAGTAGTAGGAATGTCCACTACAGAAGGTACAGGTCAGGGTGGTACAAAGAAAAGAAACAATGAGGAAACATTTTTAATGGGTGAGCCTGGTGTTAGACTACTGTCTCCATTTCTGATAAATTTTAGGAATATAATAGTGAAACTGGATTTCCAGAACCAGATAAATGTAACAGAAACAAGAAACTCCAGCAGAAATAATTTGGTTTGAGGATAAACATCCTACTAACTTCCCCATTATTTATCAGACTTTGTGGCAAGAAGAATTGAAATACTAAAGCACTGGGAACTGTATTCATTATCTTTAATCATCTATAATGGAAAAGAATTTAAAAGAAAATACATATGTATAAACCTATATGTATATATCATGAAATCACTTTGCTACACACCTGAAACTAACACAAATATTGTGACTCAATTATACTTTTAGAAAAAAGAAAAAAAAAAGAGGAAGAATTAAGACACTAAGATCTTAAGTGCTCTATCTTTAGGAGAGCCAGTAAGTCATCTTTGTAATGGGAAGATATTTGAAAGCTCCTGACTTAGAAAGCCACTTTGTATCCACTGGGTTACTGTGCCAAGATTTCGCCATACTGTATAGTATACAAAGCAGAAGAGCAAACCAAATAGGCTCCTGTCAGACCTCTCAAAAAAGTCCCAGAACTTTGTGGCCTCAAAATTGAATTATGACAATGTTTGTTATCAGAGCCTCTCTTGATCCATCAGAGTGTAGTTTGACAGCCTCCTAATTGGTGTGTCTATAGAGGCTGTGTTTGAAGACTGTATTTCCTGTCATCTTGCTTTAGGTGCAATTCAACTGAATAACTTTGATCTTTCAACTTACTCAGTTTTGTGGGCTACTTTCTTCTTAGGGTTTCTCTTAAATATGGAAGTAAACAAACAAACAAAAAAAACTTTCACTGCAAATGCTAACCTGGAAACCCTAGGATGTACTTTAATCCAAACAGATAATATTGGAGTCATGATTTTCAAAAAGAAGTCCAAATTTTAACCTTTCTCACGGATCGGTACAAAAATCTCTGTTCTCTTAGGCTCATGTAATGACAATATCAGAAAAAAATTCACTTGGTGACTTACTTTAAAGATACTTTGTAGTTCTAGACAAAAAGGGGAGAAAATAATGCCAGGAATGGTTTCCACTCTTTGATAGTATTACTATTTGTGTTGTGTGCACAGGAATGCCATTTAGTGAATTAATTCAGCCATTCTGTCAATGCTGTCATGAGAAAGAGCAATTGCTAGCATTCAGCTTTGCCCTACGAACACATCCCTTACCCGGCGGGATGTGTTCCACCCAATATTTGTGTTGTAACTATGAAAGATGAGGTTGAGGTATGGTG
Organism: Neotragus pygmaeus; assembly: GCA_006410875.1. NCBI lineage: Eukaryota > Metazoa > Chordata > Mammalia > Artiodactyla > Bovidae > Neotragus > Neotragus pygmaeus. The sequence goes on along the minus strand of SJYV01014081.1, from coordinate 424,542 downwards.
TCTAGAATATTCTGTTAGATGTCCATATCTACCTGAATGTCTCACAGTCACATCAAATGCTGCATATCTTCTCACTTTTCTATTTCCTGTTGCAGTGAGCTGTGACTCATTCATCCCCAGTACCTCTTGTGCCCAGCACATTGCTCCATGCATGTTTATGGAGTGAATGAATACCTATCTGGATAATATAAAAAACTCTTTGATATGTATAAGTATTTACCTTGGTAATATTAATGGTATCATATTGTCATGTGCAGACTGGTAGATCAAGATGGTCAAAAGTTACTTTCCTGGACTGTTTCTCCCAACTCTTGAATATATTTCTATGTGCAATTGTTTGAGTGTGTTCTGTCAATGCATAGTTAACATGTATTTCTATATTTCTCTTAGAGATTCCTACCCCATGAGAAGAAATGTATTTTCTTGATACAACAGATAAAATTCTCCTACTGGTGTTGTGTTGTGTAAACACAGTAAGCATCAGTACCTGATACATGTTTTTCTGCTGAATGGTATATTTTGAAATGTATTTTAAAAAATACATCTATAAATATGTATAAATATATACTTTCTGGTTTTTAGGTATATATTTACACATTTATTAATATAACTTACCTTATTTTAGAAAGCGTATAAGGTCATTGGACAAGATACATGTGTATATTATAATGTTCAATTCAATTAAGAATAAATAGTTGAGAAAATCAGGGTAATAGAAAAATAAGGGCAGTCATAAAAAAGGATATTCATCAAAGAATTTAGGATATAAAAATATATCATGAGTTCTGACTTACATGCTCTAAGCTCTCTAAATAAGAACGATAAAACTAGGTCTCCACCATGGCTCAAGTNAATCAGGGTAATAGAAAAATAAGGGCAGTCATAAAAAAGGATATTCATCAAAGAATTTAGGATATAAAAATATATCATGAGTTCTGACTTACATGCTCTAAGCTCTCTAAATAAGAACGATAAAACTAGGTCTCCACCATGGCTCAAGTATTCTTGGTACTATAGCCTGAAAAATTGTCACATAGGTCCTTATTGAGAGGACACTGGGTAATGCAGTTGATAACCTTAAACAGTGATCTCATAGGAAATACAGTGAGTTCCACAGGAGTGTTTCTGGTAATGTCCCTCATTGTAGGCTGGTGATGTTGAAGTCAATGTACAAGCAATTTTATAGAGAAACAGTGTGATGAGGTCCTGGAATACAGCTCTCTGCCATCTAACTGAGTTTCAAGATATATTTTCAGAGGGTCAGAGTCATGGGTGGACATCCATAAATTGTTTCTTGCAGCTAAGTCCTGGGTAACAATTGGAACTATATANTCTAGAAACATGGATTTTTATGTAAACTCTCCAACATTTTAAATGTTGTTGACAATTAAAAAATAACACGGTGTGTCAAGCAAAGTATGGATGGAGGCCATATATGACCTCTAGATCACCAGGGTGCCACTTTGGATTTGAAAAATATTCCATGGCACAATAATATACTTTTCAGATAAATGCTCATTTTTGAAGCAAAAGATTTCTTTTTTGAGTGACTATAGCTGAAATTTCTGCCAGGTATAGAACTATCCTGATCCAGTTCAAAAACAATAATTCCTGGAGATCAACCATGGGTCAACACGATCAGCCATAGAGAATGTGAGCCCCATCCTCAAAGTGCTCACAGAATAGGAGACAAGATCAGACAGACTCGGTAACGCCCACAGCATAAGGAGGAGCAAAACAAGAGCCAAACAGAAGCACCGACCCAGGGCCACAGGTGCCAAGGAGAAAGTAGGCAATGCAGTTGTGGATTCCAGGGAAGGGACTTCAGGAAATATGTGGCCTGAAATAAACCATGGACTATGTAGCCTGCCAGGCTCTTCCATCCGTGGGATTCTGCAGGCAAGAATTCTGGAGTGGGTTGCCATTCCCTTCTCCAGGAGATCTTCCCAACTCAGGGAATTGATTCTGCTGTTGGTGGCTGCAATTTGGATGACTGACTACTCTCTTTGGGGCCTTATACCTTGCATTCACATCTTATCTCTCTCCTGCCAGCTTTTCACATTCCAATTAATTTAAAATCAAACTAAAAATATAATTCTCAGTTGCTCTAGTCACACAGGAAGTTCTCTGTAGCCATAGGTGGCTACCAGCTGCCGTATTGGACAGGACCACCAGAAAACCTTCCATTCATCTCAGAAATTTCTATTGGACAGCCACGAAGGCGCTGCTTTNAACTAAAAATATAATTCTCAGTTGCTCTAGTCACACAGGAAGTTCTCTGTAGCCATAGGTGGCTACCAGCTGCCGTATTGGACAGGACCACCAGAAAACCTTCCATTCATCTCAGAAATTTCTATTGGACAGCCACGAAGGCGCTGCTTTGTATCACTAACCAAATGGGCTCAGTTCTGAACTATGCCGATGCAATTATAGATGCACACACATTCATGCACAAACACACACTAAGCTTGAATGAGCTTTACTATCATCAGCTCTTATCTGCCTGAATTGGAGTAGGAGAAAAGAAAAAAGGGACTGCTGTTCAAGGCACTGGTATGAACACCCAGAAACAGATATTTGGCTTGAAAAATTAATCAAAATGGAATGTAAACTAATAAAACTAAGAAGAAAATAAAATAGAAAGGAAAGGAATGTAGTGATATGTGATATAATACTAGGGCATTAATAAAAAGCCATCAATGTAAATCACAGGAAATGATTACAGCCCTAGATAAGTTATAAGCAAGGCCCATTTTTGGAATAGAGTTTCAAATTATATTGTATTATACACAATAAAAGATATTATGGAACTTTAAAAAAAAAGGTGCCGTTGAGAGAAACCAAAAATTCCTCCAGCCTGTATATATCTTGTTTGCTCATAAAAATCAAGGATATTGAATTTTTGAACTCTGTACCAATGGAGATTTAATGTGCTTGCACTTGAGAGGATATCATAATGAAGCAACACTTGTTGATATGGGTCCTAGAGTCTTTTTATGCTAACTGGGGACCCCTTGCCCTGACCCCAAATGGAAGAGACCCTGGACAAGAATGCAGATTTCCTGAAGCAGAGATATAGTGGGTCCTGTTCTCATGCATCTCCAGGGCCTAGTATAGCAACTCTGACACAGTAGATTGTAAATAAACAATTGTTGAGTGAAAGAAGGACAAGTTAGTGTTTGAAGACTCTGGGCAGCTGCATATTAATCTGGAAACCTTAACTTTCATGCTAAAACAGAGACCTGTTGTCATCCTCTGAATCAAACAGGGATCTTGCCTAATTTTTCTTTGCTTTGAAAGTATAGCTTTTGAAAAAATTATATATTTGCATGGTTATAAAAATATAAAGAAACAAACTATTTTATATAGGATAGATAAACCACAAGGTCCTACAGTACAGCACAGGGAACTATATTCAGTACCATAATGGAAAAGAATATGAAAAAAGAATACATACATATATATATGTGTGTGTATGTATGTATTGGGCTTCCCAGGTGGGGCTTGTGGTAAGGAACCCATCTGCCAATGCAGGAGATGTAAGAGACTTGGGTTCAGTCTCTGGGTTGGGAAGATCCTCTGGAGGAGGTCACAGCAATCCACTCCAGTATTCTTGCCTAGAGAATTCAATGGAAAGAGGTGCCTGGTGAGCTACAGTCCATGGGGTTGCAAAGAGTTGGACATAATTGAAGCAACTTATGCACACATATATATGTATAACTGAGTCACTTTGCTGTGTAGAGGAAATTAACACAATATTGTAAATCAGTTATATACTTCAATAAAAGTTTTAAAAAGTAAATATAAACAGTGAGAAATTCTGCTGCTTCTGTACCCCATATTCCTAGTTCCTGTGCTTACCTCTTATTAGCAACTGCTATATTTAGTTTCTTATAAATTTTTCTAGTTACTTTATGTGTATAGTAACAAATTTAAATTCAAGTTATTTCTCCTTTTATAAATATCAAAAGCGTCTTACCTTATACAATATTCTGCATTTTGCTGGTTTTCATTCAATTAGGTCTCAAAGATCTTTCCATGTTGATCTTCTTTTGTATACAGTCAGCTTCACTCATTTTTTGGCTTGTTTCATAGTATTCTATTTATTTTTTTTTTAATTTTATTTTTTAATTAGTTGAAAATTGCATCACAATTTTGTGTTGGTTTCAGCCATACAATAACATGAATCAGTCATAATTATATACATACATATCCCTTCCCTCCTGAGCCTCCCTCCCCTTCCCCGAATCCCACCCCTCTAGGACATCACAGAGCTCCAGGCTGGGATCCCGGTTAGTTAGCAACCTCCCACTGTTTCACACATGATAGTGTATATATGCCAATGCTACTTTCTCAGTTCGCCCCACCCTCACCTTCAATTGCTGTATCCACAAGTACGTTCTCTGCTAGGTTCATCAGTACCATTTTTCTAGATATTTGTCTTTCTCTTTCTGACTTACTTCACTCTATATAAGATGCTGTAGATTCATTCACCTCACTACAACTGACTCAAATTTGTTCCTTTCTGTGGCCAAATAATGTTTCACTGTATAAATGTATAAAATGTTCCTTTATCTATTCATCTGCCAATGGACAGTGGCTTCCATGTCCTAGCTATTGTAAATATTGCTGCAATGAACATTGGGGTTACATGTGTCTTTTAGAATTGTGGTTTTCCCAGGGGATATGCCTCGTACTGGGATTGCTGGGTCATATAGTAGATTTATTCCTAGTTTTTTAAGGAATCTTTATAATATTTTCCATAATGGCCATATCAGTTTACCTTCCCACCAATAGTGCAGGAGTGATCCCTTTTCTCCACATCCTCTCTAGCATTATTTGTTTGTATTAATAGATTTTTTGATGATGGCCATTCTGACAGATGTGAGGTGATACCTCATTATAGCTTTGATTTGTATTTCTCAAATAATGAGCAATGTTGAGCATCTTTTCACGTGTTTATTGGTTATCTGTATGTTTTCTTTGGAGAAATGTCTGTTTAGGTCTTCTGCCCATTTTTTGGATTAGTTTGTTTGCATTTCTGATATTAAGCTATATGAGCTGCTTATATATTTTGGAGATTAACCCTCTGTCAGTTGCCTCGTTTGCAATTATTTTCTCTCATTCTGAAGGCTGTCTTTTCATCTTGTTTATAGTTTCCTTTGGTATGCAAGAGCTTTCAAGTTTTATTAGATCCCATTTGTTTATTTTTGTTTTTATTTCCATTAATCTAGGAGGTGGGTCAGAGAATCTTGCTTCTATTGTATTTATATATCATGGTTTATTTAAGTAGTTTACTTGATTTAACAATTTAGGTTATTTCATTTTTTTTGGTCTTACAAATAATACTGTGATGAATATCTTAAACATATGTTCTTTCATTCATTTGCAAGTCCATTTGTAACATAAATTTCCATAAGTGAAATTGATGAGGCAAAAGATAGATGCATTTGTGAACTTTGATGGATTTTGCTAAATTGCTCTCCATATGGGGTTATACTAACATACACTCCCACAAGCAATGTATGGGAGGGTCTGTTTCCTACAGCCTAATCAATGGGGTGTGTTATCGAATCTTTGGATTTTTGCCAACCTGATAGGAGAAAAATGGTATCTCAATGTAGTTCTAATTTGCATATCTTTCATCATGAGTGAAGTCGAGCATATTTCCAAATGTTTAAGAGCTATTCATATTTCATTTTCTGTGAACTGTTTATATCTTTTGCCCAGATTTTCCTATCAGCTTGTTGGACTTTTATTTCTCTATTTGTAGAAACTTTTTTATCTATTGGAGAAATTAGCTCTTTGTTTATACATGAGTTGCAATTTTTTTTGTAGTTTGTAGATAGCTTTGGACTTAGTTTCTATGTGTGCGTATTTGTCATTTAGAAGCTTTTATTTTTGTATGTATTAAGATTAATTTTTTTTATAGTTTCTGGATTTTGGATTAGTTTTTAAAAAATCTTTCCATACAATGGATTAAAAATTTTCCAGATTCTTTTAGTAATTTTATAGTTTTATTTCTAACACCAAAATGTCTGATCCACTTGGAATTTATCATCACACAGAGTAGGAGGTAAAGACCGAATTTTATTTTTTTCCAGATGCCTACCTTTTTGTACCAACACCATTTATTAAATATCCTATCTTTTACCTTTTCCCTGCTGGTCTGAAGTGCCACTTGTAACATACACCAAATTGAGGAATGCTTATTGTTGGGTGGAATTCCAGAGACGGGGGAGCCTGGTGGGCTGCCGTCTGTGGGGTCACACAGAGTCAGACATGACTGAGGCGACTTAGCAGCAGCAGCAGCATTGTGGGGTGGAGATTCAAGAACACTTGAATATCTTATTTGCTCATTGTGAAATCTGTTGGGTTTGACTTATGGGGTAAGGAGGAACTATTCCCAGGTCTCCTAGCCTTGTTACAGATCCCCAGTAGGCCCTCTAATGGTTCCAGGAACACTGAGTAACGATGGCAGAGTTTTGCTCTCTTGCCATATGAACCCTTAGGATTTCAGATCTCTATACTCAATGCTTCTGGGCTCCAGGCAGAAACATCAGCTACACCTTCTTAAAGAGATTGCAGGTGCAGTCATTCAGGATGAGAAGAAAGAGGAAGGTATATAATCGTCACAAAAATCACTTCACCTGAGTTTTTGTCTTTACCTGGGAAAGGATGGAGCTGAAGGAGGTTAACTCCAAGGTCCCCTTAAGCACTGACATGCCATGAATCACCAGTGAGTGGGAATGGTCTGATGGGAGCATTTCAATGGCCATGACAAGGGGGCTGGATCATATTCCACCCTCGGTCACTGGCTCCACTACGTAAACTGTGCCCTCCAGTGAGGTCAGTTCCAGGACTCTGTGTAAATCTGAGAACAAGACTGACCACTTGTGAAATGCCTGAAGAATAGGCAAAGGAACATAGAAAGATTTATGACGTAACAAAAGATTTGCAAGACTGAGGGAATGAGAGAAGGCATACTCTCTCTCGTTGTGATCTCTAAGCCTTGAATAATCCATCTGCCTGCAAACTTTTGAACCTGTCCTATTGCCCTCCTAGGGCTTATATGCTTTGACATTTTCAAATATAGTATGAGTTCTTCTAGTGTGAAAGTAAAGACTCTTGCTCATTGCAAGGGCAAATTTCAAGATGACATGATCAAAGATGGAACAAGGAGCAAATGTTGGGAGTAGTTATTTACATCATCCTGGATAAAGAGCCCCATGGGTACCATATCAAAGCTCTGTTTGTGACATTCAAAAACCCCAGCCAACTAGCAGCAGGAGGGTATCAGATGAGCTGGCAAACAGTCTTCTTTTTTATGTAGATCCTAAAAGCATCACATATTTAAATCATAGATCAGAATAACATATCTAAAATGGCTGGAAGGCAAACATATTCGAGTTTAAACNACATTCAAAAACCCCAGCCAACTAGCAGCAGGAGGGTATCAGATGAGCTGGCAAACAGTCTTCTTTTTTATGTAGATCCTAAAAGCATCACATATTTAAATCATAGATCAGAATAACATATCTAAAATGGCTGGAAGGCAAACATATTCGAGTTTAAACGACATGCATTAAAATACGAATAACCATCTTCCTGTATTAATCATATCAAAATGATTTTGTTTTTCTACCCATTTGCAGATGTCTCTCACTAAGCAAAGTAACACATTTCTATTTCAAGGCTATTAACAGTGGAGCAGCTGTACACTACCAGAGAATTTTTAGAAATCATAATGAAATTAAATAGCAGATAGAACAGAAAAAAAAGAAGATAGTGACTTTAGAGCTATGCTTGGCTGAGAATATTACCATATTAAATATATATTTCAAGTACGTGATACATTTCCATAGAGTGATGCTAGATCAATATTTTAGAGTTAATTGGAGCCTTGAGGTTTAAAAAAATCCCACATTTAAGAGAGCAAAATACTTGTCTTTGAAGGAGTGAGACAACTTTTTATTTATATATTATGACTCTCTATTGAATGTGAAACGTTGTTCTGTGGGTGAAACTGCAATTGATTCTCTGAAGTTCCTGATAGTGTCACCAATAAACAGCATTTGCTGAATATCCATTGTGTGCCAAATGGCATTCAGAATTCAACCCTGGATATTATTTCTGTTTTATCCATTACTTCTAGTAAGGGGGATGAAGCATTCTTTATTTTGTTTGGCTTTGTTTTCAGGAGAGAGAATCTTGAGTGTAGTCGTGTCTTATCGTCCTGTGTTCTAAAGTGACTCACTGACCACTGAGTTCTTAGACATTTACTCCATTTTCAGTTGTGCTTATTTTTCTCACCTCTGAGGAAACTCTTGAAGGAGTCAAAAAGTGCATCTGTGAAGCTATATCATAACATGACTAGGGGAAAAGATCTCAGAGGATATGTTTTTATTAAAGAAAGTTTATATTCTTAAATACTGTATGATAATAAATAAAAATGAAAATCACATCACTATCACTACAATTTGTATACACATATATATGTGATATTTAAAAGAGTTGAATCTGTGAAACATATATATATATACATATACATAGTTTTCATTTTTATTGGTTATATAGACTCAATTCCACAGTTTCAATTATTTTTTACATTAGAGTTGTATCAGGCACATAAAACCCAAATGAAATAATAGAAATTTTGATTTTTTGCCTTTGGAAACACTATTTTATGGAAAAAATAGTTTCTTACTATGTTAATATCACTATCTTTAGTTTCAGAAAAGAAAGGCAATGAGTTGAACATTCAAATATTATAATAAATTAAAACAGACAAAAATCAAAAAGGAAAAAAAGAATTTAAAAAATCGTGTTGGTGGCTATGAGGTTACAGGTTATTTCTGTTTGTAATGAAGAAAGACTTTTAACTCTCTTATCCATACTACCTGTATGTGCCACCATTTTGTTCTTACAAAGCACAGCTGAAAGCCTGTTCAAAAGCGTTATGACATGTCATAGAATAATTTGTTATTGCTGGGTTGCTTATGAAAGTGACTTGGACTCCTATGGCAGGGATTTTATTTTTAAAAAATATTAGTCTTCTGTTTCACGTACCTGAACTCATCTTAAAATGAACTACTGATTTGCTTCTCTTATGACTATACAACATATTTTGAATATCACTAAAAACATCTCACTGGTGTTGTACACACTAGTTTTACACAAAGCAAAAATAAGGTGTGTGTAATGGAATTGTGTGACAAAGCACACTGTTGGTGAGCTTCCTGGCTTTTGCAAAGTTTTGATGAAGCCAACCCATAAAGTAGACACTAATCAAAAGATCCAGTCAATAGCCTCTTTCTCTGGTAGGAGTAGAAGAGAACACATCTAATACATCACATGTCACTTTGTCCCCATTCATAAGTTATCCAAATTAAAAGCTAAGTACATAATTAATGGACTTCGCTGATGTCTCAGTGGTAAAGAAACTGCCTGCAATGCAGGAGACTCGGGTTCGATCTCTGGGTTGGTAAGATCCCCTGGAGAAGGAAGTGGCAACTCACTCCAGTACTCTTGCCTTGGAAATCCCATGGACAGAGGAGCCTGGCAGGGCTACAGTCCATGGGGTTGCAAAGAGTCGGACATGACTGGATGACTAAACAACAACGTAACTAATACACTGGCAGACTGCATCCTTTGTATTTAGGAGGTGCTGGTGTTGAGGACAGGGCCAGTAGTAAGTCATGTGAAGCCACCATTTCAGTGTGGGCCCTCCAAGGAAATCAAAACAGGACAGTGTATTTCAATGGATTCCAGATTTGCAAAAGTGTTTTAATTCTCCCAGACATGGTTTTATATTTAAATAAAAAAACCTCAGGTTCCAGTCTTCTTTTCCTGCCTAGTTCCAAAAAGCTTCTAAAGAAGCAAAGCAAGAGAGGGTTCCAATTATCTCCAGCGCTCTCAGGGAGCCTTTTTAAAGGCAAAATATAATTTGTTTTACAGCAAAGCACCTCCAACACACAGTCTGTAAGAGAACTTAGATGACGTGTGGTGGGTTCTTTTTGCCTATCAGAAATATTCTCTCTTCCTTTTTTCCCCGCAGAGTCAACACACAATATTAAGCAACCCGTCTGCAGTATCTAATTAACAAACTGACTGCAGAAGAACACTTACAATGTAAAATATTAAATCATCCAAAAAACTAATATTCTCCACACCTCATAAATTAAAATAAGCAAGAGACTGAAATGAAATAAAACCCTGATGCATATCATGCTGGGCCTTTGCCCCCCAAAGAGGTTCTACTCCTTGAAGTATTTAACCATTTCAAAGAAAAAAAAAAAAAAAACACAGAGACACAAGCACACCAAGCAATTTTAAAATGCTTTCTACCCTTGGTCTATACTTCATCGTAGAAAGTCCAACTTGAGACCTCAGTCTGTACTTCTCTTGATCTTATGCTTCACAAATCATTTTAAGTTCAGATATGGAACTCATCAGTTATGTGTCTTTTCATTATAATTGCAGCGCGGTCTTAGAGCTCAGTTCTGTTCCCATTGGCTCAATGGTCATCATTTATCTGCTTTGTATATTTAGGGCATTATGTAACAGAAGCAGTGATCTGTTTGAAGAATGCAAGGGCTGTTTGATATTAACACAGAGAATGATTAATCAAAGAGCCCTTGGTCCTAAAGCATCAAGAGAGAGCTGAGGTCATTAGCAGGGCAAAACTGAGAAGCAGGCTTTGACTAAGAAAATGAGACAAGCCAATACTTTGAGGATTTTAAAAAATAAATAAATAAGAGGGTTAGGTTTGTTCATTTCTAGAGCTTTCACTTTAAAGTATCACTGTGTTAGGAGATCTGAAGTAACGTTATATTATTTCTAATGCTAGAAATAATTTCCTCTACAGTAAAATATGAAACTATTTGCATCTAGGTAATAGCTTGAACCCTCCAGTGTCTGCAGCAATAATTATTTCTAATTCTGGAATTTTTAGATTATTTCATGTTTTAAATGAGAAATAGCAACAGATGCAGAACCAGGCTTTGGATAGGAGAGAGAGCTGGACTAATTAAAACTGTTACCCAATTGAGACTTCTTTGGCGCTCCAAGGTAAGGGTTCCTCTGCCAAAGAAACAGAGGTTTAATGTAATTAGCCAGACATTATTCCAAATTAGCTCAATTTTCTACATTGTTTTGGCAGTCAAATCCATGAAGCATTTACCCCCATCATATATCAGGGAAAGTGGGATTGAACACCCCAAGAACAATAAGAAAAGCAATTAACATCTTAAATTTGGGTTTTCCTCAAAGCAAATCCTGAGACAAGATGTATTAGTTTTCTACTGCTTCTGTGACAAATTATCACAAACTTAGTTGTTTAAACAACAATAATTTATTATCCTATAGTTTCATAGATCACAAGTTCAATATGGATTTCCCTGGGCCAGACCAAAGCACCATCAGGGTGCAGTCCTTTGTGGAGATTTTAGGGAGAATCCATTTCCTTTCCTTTTCCAACTTCTACAAGCCGTCTGAATTCCTTGGCTCATGACCCCCTTCCTGAATCTTTAAATCTTGCAAGATCAAGCTAAGTCCTTCTCATAGTGCCATCTATTTCTTCCAATTGCCTCTTATTCTTTTAAGGACACTTGTGATTAAATTGAACCCACCTGGCTAATCCAGGCTACTTCTCCCTACAATGTGATCAGATAATTAACAACCTTCATTTGACTTCCTTAGTTCCTGCTTGCCTTGTAACCGAACATGTTCACAGGTTATAAGGATTAGGAGGTAGACATTTTGGGGGCAGCATGGAGTGGGGTGCCATTGCCTTCTCCATTATTCTGCCTACTACACAACAATTTGGATATAAGCATTTTGTTTGGGTATTATGAGGGAGGAAGAGAGAGAAGCAAATAGAAGGAATTTCTGAGCAAGTTCCTATTGTGGGCAATTGAGGCTCAATCTACTGGGGACTCTTTAGAGAGTAGGTAGAACATGCCTTGGAATTATATCACTGAATGATGAGAAAGCTAAAGTATTTATTCACCTACTTCCACTGTTTATTGCTTGAGGGTCATTCCAGGGATATTATCCTCTTGTTGTATGTATCTTTCTCCATAGAGTTAGAAAAGATAGCTGCAGGTAGTTCTAATTTACAGTGTTCCCACAGTACTCAATCCCAGGAGACAGTAGGTAAATATTTAAGTTCATTGGATACTCCTGCACAACTTGGGTCAGGTGGCTTACCTTGAACCAATCCGTGCAGTTCAGGAGGGATAAAATGCTATGATTGGCTATCCCTGAGTGATGCACCATCAAGGATAAGATTGCCAGTTCCATCAGAATTGCAGGGGCTGAAGAAGAAGTATTGCAATAGAAAGAGGGGTCTTGTGCAGAAAAAAAATAGTTGATAGTTTCTGGAAGAAAGAAGAGAATCTACAGGGTTCAGAGAGGCGAAAATCAAAGGACAGGCATCAGGATTGACCCTCTAGCATCCAGAGGTCCCAGCTCAAGACTCCATGTTTACAGAGACAAGGAGCATGGCTGCCAGGAAAGAAGAAAGCAAAACTAACACACCACAACACTCCAGGGCTGAGAGTTTCTGCAGTCCGAAAGGCAGGTTGTAGACTTGATGTGCAGCTATAGAGCTGAATCCTAGGAGTTTACAGAGACAAGCTGCCCCAAAAGGTGGTGGTAAGAAAGACGTGATAAAAATCTACATAGATTCATGGAAAAGGGAAAGGAGAATCACAAAAAAAGATGAATAGGTACAGAAATGAAAAGAGTTGAAAACCATGGAAATTTACAGCAAATGGGTTTGGAACAATTGTGTTTCTTTTAAGGGAGTAGAGCATGAAATTAAGACAGGTGAAATGACTGTTGAAGAGTAAATTAGATAATTGGGCCCACATTTGCTAGGTCTCTTATCTATATCAATCTATCCTTTCCATCTATCTAACCTAATGTCTACCTTCTAGGGTTAGGATCTGTCTCTGAAAGATAATGCATCTAAAAAAAGAAACGGACTCCTCAGTGCTCTGAAAAAAACCTTTTAAAAACACTTTTTGAAAATTTAATTGGAGGATAATTGCTTTACAGTATTGTGTTGGTTTCTGCCATATATCAATATGAATTAGCCACAGGTATACATGTCTCACACCCCCACACCCCCTGCCCCCGCCACTAGGTAGTCACAGAGCACTGGATTTGAGCTCTTATTGTCCTACAGCACTTTTCCCTGGCTAATTTTACATATGATAATGCATATGTTTCAGTGCTACTCTCTTAATTCACCCCACCCTCTCCTTCCCTGGCCTGTGTCCACAAATCTGTTCTCTCTGTGTCTCCGTTGTTACCCTGCACACAGGTTCACCACTACCATCTTTCTAGATTCCATATGTATGTGTTAATATGCAATCTTTTGTTTTTCTTTAAAGGTTGTAAAGGGACAATTTTAGGATCTAACACACTTAAAAGATTCCTAAACTTCATCTTTTTATCCTCAAAGTGTCACACTGTCTCAATGGGTCTCTGCCACTTCCTCCTACCACCTACCCCTCAATTTCCATCCCTTACTGGTCCCCTGACTCAGGTTTCCCTTTGTTTTCCCATTTTTCAGATTTTTTTTTTTTCTCTTAAGGGCAGCCCCTTACCTTCAGTTAGCTCAATCAAGCCAGCAGCCAATCAGCAGCATAAAGCATCCTCTCAGGAAGGCAGGGGAGAAAGGCTCTGAATTCTGCACTTGACTGTTCTTGGCTCTGCTTCTCCTGCATCATCTTATTTGATTTTGACAATAGATTTAGGAGGTAGGACTGATGATCATCATTAGATAGATGGGAAAACTGAGATTTATACTAAGATCTGTCTGATCCTAAAGTTGATGCTCATGAATACTACACTACCATATATCAATGCTTCTCAGATTTTGGCATGAATTAAACCACCTGGGGATATTAGTTAACTGTAAGGATCCTAAGGCTATACCCCAAGAGACTGTAACAAGTAATTTTGCAATGAAGGTCAAGAATCTGCTTGTTTAACAAGCACGCAGGTGAATCTAATGCAGGTGATTCTAATACAAGTCAGAGCCAGAACATACTTTGAGAAACACTGCTAATAAATCCTTCACTGGGGAGGTTTGCTTGGGAAGTAATGTAAGACAGAGCCGTCATATACATACATGAGTGTATATTCAAAAAAAAAAAAAAAAACCAGCATGTGCTACTTCCCACATATGTATGGATTTTTTTGTTTGAATCCTACCTGACCATTTGTGGTCTCACTTGGTTCTGTGAACAGTGCACTAATATTACATAATCATTTAAAACCTTGCACAATATAAGAAAAGGATTCAGCCTTTTTGCTATGATTCAGAACTAATGTGCAGACATACTCTGTGGTTTCAGGTTTAGAAACCATTCTAAAAAGGCATTTGTGGTCCCTGACAATGCCTTTAATTAAGAGTGCTGCTTCTCTAGTGGAAGCTTTGGGGGAAGGAAAAAAAAAGGCAAGAAAGTTCAGCTAAATGACAACACTTAGAGGTTAATAGCTCTTGAAGAGTTTTGTCTCTAGATTGATATTCCTTTGTGGAAATTCTACATGTTTTGAAAGTAAAGTAGGGTCACCCTCCCTCAAAAGCAGAGTGTGCTGATTCAGTGGGTTCTGAGAAGCAGCTAAAGTGCCTGGGGACAGGAAGATGCCCCACCATGGCAGAGGTGCAGATTGCTGGAGTAATGAGGCTCTAAAAGAAATGTCTCCCTATTCCAGTTTTGTTTTTTCTGGGCTTTGGGTGGGAGACAATTAGGGCTGCCCACAGGGTCACCTTCCTTTACACCTGAGAGCAGTTCTGCTGAGAAGGTCAGGTTCTTTTTGCTTTCTCTCCAGTCTTTAGAGAATCTCCCCTCATCTCCAAGATGCTGACACTAGTGGAATGTGGTCAGACTTGTGGAAACCTGGCCATGCCCTTTACCTACCACGGGACTCGGGCAGGCATATTCCCATTTGTCCTCTTTAAGCCGAGATGATCAGTCAGTATTTCAGTGTAGGGTGTCCAACATATAGCAAATGGCTCCATGAATGTTAGCTCTCATCAGTTTTTATTTATAACATTGAACATTTACTCTATGTCATTAAATGCCACGAAACAGCCAAGTGTGCATTTTGCACCTTATTTGGCCCAACAGCGAGTTCATCAGACATGGCGCTGCCCTGGGAAATGACATTCTCAGTCAGCTCAGTTCAGTCACATAGTCATGTATGACTCTTTGCGACCCCATGGACAGTAGCACACCAGGCCTCCCTGTCCATCACCAACTCCTGGAGTTTAGCTAAACTCCTTTGAGTCGGTGATGCCACCCAACCATCTCATCCTCTGTCGTCCCCTTCTCCTCCCTCCTTCAATCTTTCCCAACATCAGGGTCTTTTCCAATGAGTCAGTTATTCACATTATGTGGCCAAAGTATTAGAGTTTCAGCTTCAACATCAGTCCTTCCAATGAACACCCAGGACTGATCTCCTTTAGGATGGACTAGTTGCATCTCCTTGCAGTCCAAGGGACTCTCAAGAGTCTTCTCCAGAACTTCAGTTCAAAAACATCAATTCTTTGGCACTCAGCTTTCTTTATAGTTCAACTCCCACATCCATACATGACTTCTAGAAAAATCAAAGCTTTGACTAGATGAACCTTTGTTGGCAAAGTAATGTCTCTGCTTTCAAATATACTGTCTAGGTTGGTCAAAACTTTCCTTCCAAGGAGTAAACGTCTTTTAATTTCATGGCTGCAATCACTATCTGCAGTGATTTTGGANTGACTGAAGCGATTTAGCAGCAGCATGCAATATTGCTCTTTACAGCACTGGACGTTGCTTCTATCACCAGTCACATCCTCAGCTGGGTGTTTTTTTCCTTTGGCTCCATCCCTTCATTCTTTCTGGAGTTATTTCTCCACTGATCTCCAGTAGCATACTGGGTACCTACCAACCTAGGGAGTTCATCTTTCAGTGTCCTATCTTTTTGCCTTTTCATGGGGTTCTCAAGGGGTTTTCAAGTCATGGGGTTCTCATGACTTTTTCCAGAAGTCATGTATGGATGTGAGAGTTGAACTATAATGAAAGCTGAGTGCCAAAGAATTGATGGCAAGAATACTGAAGTGGTTTGCCATTCCCTTCTCCAGTGGACCGCATTCTGCATTCACATGGATATATCTTTCCTTTTCTCCTTTGCCTTTCGTGTCTCTTCTATTCATATGAAGAGGCCTTATTTGTAAGGCCTCCTCAGACAACCATTTTGGCTTTTTGCCTTTATTTTCCTTGGGGATGGTCTTGATCCCTGCCTCCTGTACAGTGTCATGAACCTCCATCCATAGTTCTTCAGGCACCCTGTCTTTCTGATCTAATCCCTTGAATCTATTTGTCATTTCCACTGTATAATTGTAAGGGATTTGATTTAGGTCATACCTGAATGGTCTAGTGGTTTTCCCTACTTTCTCCAAGTTAAGTCTGAATTTGGCAATAAGGAGTTCATGGTCTAGAATGACATTCTAGGGAGGAAAATAAGACATTGAATTCTGAGCACATTTGGATAATTCTTATATCTTAGATATGACACTTTGATAAGGTAATTCTTCCGCCAACTGATAAGGAAACAAATTCAAAAGCAGTTAGAGAACTTGGCAAAAAGTCAAGACCTGCATGCACCATATTAGAATTGGAATACGATTCTGCTCTACTTCCCAATCCACATTCCACTCACTGCCATGTGGTTTCAGCACAGATGATTTATCTTTTGTCGATTTTTAACCACCTTCTCACTGAAGGGCCTGATTGCATTCTTCATGCTGTGTGTGTAAGCAATTTCTAACTGGCAGGAAACTTGGATGATTGTGATTTATCTAATGTTTAGGAAATGTAGAGGAGAGGAGAAACTTTTAATTCATGGGATTATTTTGTGTGTGACACCCCAAATAAACAAATCAGACTGGGGAAGAGCAAAGGGCTTAAAACATGTATCAGTTATTTTTGGTCATACCTCAGGGAGCAATTAGTAGAAAACTATGAATAAAGTGCTGATTCTGAAAAGTACCCATCTCTGAACAGGGGACCATACTATGTAAACATGGCCAAATGTCATAGAATAGATGGAAACAAGCTTTAATATATGTCATGGTTTATGGCTAGATCTGGCGGAGCAAACTCACTGAACTGCTAAACCAACGAAAGAAAATATTTATTCAGTTTTCTTAATGTAAGCTTTATAATTGTTTCTGTGGCATGGATAACTTTTGCATATCTAAACAAAATCAGAGGAGAAGCTGACTTCAATATCCATCACAAATATGGATGTACAATGAAACCTAAAAATAATGGAAAGATTTTTAACCATACTGTTGGTTCAACCTTTTTCAGCATCCAGTGCTTTCTAAGGAAGCTGAGGATTTCTTCTTTCTGCTCCCCATCATCCTCTAGTGATAACATAGAGACCAAAAGTAAAGCAGTAAAAAGAAAGTGAGAAGAGAGTAGGAAGAATAGAATCTAACTACACCAAACGCACCAACTAGATTGAAGTGTAGGAATGAAAACACTTCCATTCACAAAGTCTTTCTGTTTTTATTTTTCTGCTGTCAACTACTATCACTGCAACGAAGAATTTAGCAAAGAGGATCAGAATACAGTAGCCAAATCTATAATTATTTTAAAAATACTAGTCATGAAAACAGAAGCTCATATTGGGGAAGACTTGGTAAAGGTCAGCTGGACCCATTGGAAGATGTGTTAATTCTTTCCAGGCACCAGAGCAGAGTTAATTAAATGTCACCCTAAAGGGTCACCCAGAGCTTTACCAGGCTCACACTCAGCTCCACATCCCAGACGTATGACAAACATCCCTTGATTAGTTAAAATAAATCATTTAAATTTTATATAGATTTTTCTACTTCAATAATAAACTCCTTTTTGGCATTGTTGTTTGTGCAGGTAGTGACCCTCTTCAGAGAAGGAGACCCCAAAAGTCATAGGTCTCCCCAGTGCCTGTCAGAGTCCCAGAGTAACTCACAGTCAAAAGGACATATTTTGAAGAGGCTATTCATTCTGCATAAATCTTGAGTGCTTTTGGTTTCAGCAGTTTTCTGTTTAAAAATAAAATATCTTGACATCTAAATAGGCAATGGTACATTTCAAGTTTTATCTGAGTTCCTTCTCCTTCATTGTGGATGGACTGCAGACTTTCTCAGCTTTTTTTTTTTTTTTAAATTTTAGAGAAGCAGTTCTTAATCTGGACTTTATAGATTGGCTGAGAGATCTGTGAGCATCTACAACTGTGTATGCACTTAGGTACCTTTTTTTTTTCCCCTGAGAAGTGGATCCGATAACTTTATCAGATTCTTAGAGAGATCTGGGAACAAAGTATGATTAAGGGAGCTGGCTTCCCAGTCTCTAATTCTTATCTGCTATCCAGAAGCCCACTTCCTGTCATGATCCTTAACCCCTTGGCAGCTTCTTTGGTTCTCATAGATCAGTACAGGTCTTTTCTGGATTCCTGATCACCATTGAGAAAAATACATATAAATTATAGGCTAAAAGATCTGCAGAATCTTGCAAGCTTCAGAAAGCTACAAATTAAAATGCTTGACTCTTGGGTTCTGTCCCCATTTCTGATTAAGATGTCTGTATCGTACGTTGAAAAAAAAAAAAGGAGGTAAAGCTGCAGGTTTACATCAACCTAGCCACATTTTCACTTTTATGCATTGGAGAAGGGAATGGCAACCCACTCCAGCGTTCTTACCTGGAGAATCCCAGGGACAGGGGAGCCTGGTGGGCTGCCGTCTATGGGGTCGCACAGAGTCGGACACGACTGAAGCGACTTACCAGCAGCAGCAGCCACATTCCCTGGTACAAACAAAACTTGCATTGAAGTCGAAGGCAAGTTAAGACACTTTTAAAACGATCTTACAGAGAATAAAGCACTGACTGAAGTCCTCCTCTTTCTCCATAAAGCCTCTAGGAGCCTCACTATTGACTGGGAGGACAGCCCAAATGCCCTCTCCTTCCCTGGACATTGCGGGTGGCAGCCAACCCCCCGAGAAATTCCTTCCTCATCCTGCAGGTGTCAGTAGAGGCTCACATATCTTCCTTCCCTCCCCGCCCCCTTCCTGTCCATTCATAAAGTGGCGGGTGATTTGTGATGGCCTCACTGTGACTGTAGAGGGAAACAGCCATCTTTGCTTGTCTCCATCCTAGATTTGTTTTTCTAATTTCTTTTTACTTGAAGGTTTACCAGCTGCTTTATTACCAGAGTGCTGCTTCCTTGCAGTCTCTTTTCTTCTTCCTCTCCCCCTGTGTTCCCCTCCTTTTTGTTCCTAGAGACAATCAGTGTCTCTGGTCCCAGCTGCCACTGCTGATTTTTCATTACAGTTTAATTTAAAACTGGGATTGGAATGGAAATGTCTTTTTGCCATTTGGGGTTTGCGAGGCCTGTGGTTTTATTGCCAGAGGCACAAATGTTACTTACTACTGTTTTTCCAGAGTTTGCAGGGGAGGGTAAGGGGGAGGCTGGGAGGGAAAGACAGACAGACTGACTGAGCAGAGTGGGAGGGAAACGAGAGAAAATCCCTCTCAGGGGCAACATCATTCTGCATATTACTTTGTTTGATGTTTTGAAGAATATGAGTTGGGTCAGGAGGCAGGGAAAATAGGGTCTTGTCTCCTTAAATGAATGTTTATGTGGGTCAAATATCTGTCAACATCACATACAGGATTGGGACTTTACAGAAAGCTTTTTTTTATCTTGGTAAGAAATAGCAACATCTCCAGCCCTTCAGTTGACCACAGCTTTAAATGGGAACACTTGTGAAGAGGGACTAAATTGTATACAACCTCAGAGGGAGCAAACTATTTATATACTCTCACTTAAGAGGCAACATCAGCCATCTTTCTCCACCAGCTTCTGTTTTCTCTCTCCTGTTACACTCTTGGGCTCAAGTCCTAGGCTTTATTTATGAGTCTCCCTGCAGTCATGAAACCCAGTCCAGCTACACAATTAATGTTTCCCATAATCTCTCGGCAACTCATGGTTTTGATCAGATTAAAGCCAAACAATCCTCTACAATTATGCTTTTACCTATCAGAGTGTAAAATTAAGAAGGCAGAGTCTTCTTATTTAAGAGTGATCTTGAAGGAGGAAGTAGAGAGAAGCTAGAAACTTTGCATGCCTTCATTTAAATATTTAGCTAGTTTCCCAGATGCGGGGGATCAGGGAAGCAGGAATATCTTATCTGTCATGCTAAAAGCAATTACTGTCTCCCCTCCCAGCAAGAATCCCGCTCCACCTGGAGACTCAAGGCTCAGATGTCAAGCTGAAGGCTCCATTATCTCTCAGATCATGCAGCCTCCTCCTCCCCGGGTGAACCTTTCCACCTCCTCCTCAAGTGGCCCCAGTCGGCTCCCCGCTTCCATGAACCTGTCCTGGGGTAGCTCCCTCTCACTATCAGGGAGCAGCTCCAAGACTCACCAGCTGCTTGGGACCCTGTTGCCAGTGTGCTCTGTGTGGTTCACCCTTGGTTAACGGGGACATTATTTTACCCCAAAGCGTAAGTTTCTTGTGGCTGGACAGCTCAGCGAGGTGCCCTCTCTCCCTGATTTGCTCCCATCCACTCCTCTCCCACCTGTCCTGTGGCTGCTATTTCCACTTGGAAGGGAGGAGGGACGTGGCAAGGGGGCCCCAGCCATCACTCCACAGACAAATTTCCAAGACTCTTGCGGTTGTCTTTGCAGCTCACGGAACATTCCAGTGGTTGGAATTTCCTCACAGAAGCCACTCCGCTGACAAAAGTGGGGATCTCATTTCTGCAGTTCAGAGTTCAGGATACACAAAGGGGAAAGAAAATAATAACAATGGAAACCGTGTTTAACCCCAGCAGCTGCCCTGCCTCGACTCCCACAACGACAACAAAAACAATAAGAACAACAAGAAGTCTTCTCCCTAACCCGGGCCCTGATGTGGGAAAGGCTAAGCTAACCATTGTAGCCACAGTCACTGGGCCAGAAACCACACACTGCTGAACGAAAATATGTGCAGAGGAAATACCTCCGCGACTGCTGGATGAAGTCGGAACCGTCAAGGAGCCGCCTGACACTTGGTTCTCTTTGCACTGGGGGCAGTCTTGCTGGATGAAGAAAATTCCTCAGTTAGCACCTTTGGTTGATCGGCCCTCCGCTCTGGGATGAATTTGGTGCCAGGCAGGAGGTTGCAGGGCTGGTCCCCTCGTGCTGTGAGGAAGCAGACTCTATCTTGAGATGTTTTCCTGCTCTGGGGTACCACACAAGGCCCTCAGCTCCTTGCAAAGCAGACACTGCCGCCAAAGTTTCTTCCCGTGTTTACTGAGGTAAAGGCAGGGGTAACTATGGATTGAACATTCCTTGTCCTGTTTGACAGGAAAAGTGGGTGTTTGATCTTGTTTTGTGCTCCAGGAATTTCTTCAGAAATCTCTTGGAAAATCTCATAAAGCTAGGTTAGTGACCACATATGGAATCCATTAACTCCTCATTTCTGCTTGTTCTTAGCAAATTTTTGTCTGGTGACAACACATGAACTTAGGGGGTGTTTTTGTTTTGCTTCACACCACGGAACTCTGATTTGCTTTAGTTTTGAGAAAAATCGGGGGAAAAAAGCAAGCTGTGGTTGGGGTGGAATATAGCTAATTGCGAATAAAACTGGGTGGGATGTTTGGTTTGTGAGAAAGCAGGAGGATACTCTTCAGATTTCAGGGGGATTCCAAAATTGCCAGTGTTCTGGGAAGAATGTTCCTTCAATTTCCTGATGAAGTTGAATAAGAAATCTGGATTCTCTCGCTCTCTTCATCCACACCTCATGGTATAATGCTGGTTGAATGGATTGCTCGCCCTTACTTTCTAAATTTTTGTTTTCTAAATATAGGGGAAAACAGCAACGTGCCTTTGCAAGACAGCCAAATATCCCCAGCTTAAAAGGCATTACGTAATTACATCACACCAATATTTGGAACTAAAGTTACTGGTGTATGACTGGAAAAAAAGATTGGAGGATGTTAAGGAAGACTGAGAAATTTATTTAGAAGATAATTATCTTTTATTTTTCTGTTTAAAGTAATTAATAAACTAAACATAACAATAAGCCTTTTCACCCACAGTCAGCATCAGGGGACTTCAAACATTGCCTTTGAAGTGGGCCCCCAGTTGGGAAGACCCCACTGTTCACGCTACTTTATAGTGGTAATATACTGCCTGGAAAAAACAGATGCCAAGAAAATGCACAGATTGAATCTCTGAGCATCTGAAAATCTAAAACATCAGGGGGCCAAGGAAGGTCCTAGTCTTTTGATTTTTTTTTTTTTCTTTTAAAAAGGCCCAAAGTATTAAATTGAAACAGGCACTTCATTTCTTTCCTTCATTTCTCCCTTCACCTCAGGAGACCTATGTTAAATTCCACTTAGATCACAGCTAGACGTGGGTTTGATGGTCTCAAGCCACCTTTTAACTGTACGTTCATCCCATAAATAGGAGATGAATAAAGACGTCAAACTCCATCCATATAGTATTCTGACACATGTGGCTCCCTGTCAAAGAGGAGCCAGGATGAAGGTGGATTGTAGTGGCTTCTAGAGAGCGGACTTCAGCGTAACGTGGTCAATCTACACATGTAGACAAGAATGTGTGGGCTAGGAGCCCATAGCAGGTGGGGCCACAGCTGCCAGCAGCATCCTAAACGGACGTTTGTGGAAGGACAGAGACTGTGCTGATACAGGATGAGTTCGGTGTGGGCCACTCTCCCAAAGCCATCGTTGTCAGACTTTGTGCTTAAATGGCTCTTTTCCAGGCAAGCAAACTAGAGCCTATGCTCAAAGCAAGGTGTCCTGAGACCACATTCAGTTCTTTATCTTCTCAGTTAAAAAAAAAAAGATTGTGATATGGGGATTATACTACTAAGATTTATTCATTTCTCTGTGTCCTAAATAGGCAAGGAACCAAATCTAACAACCGGAAAGCAAGGAATACACTGCCAAATATTGATAATTCCTCCCCTGGAATACTCAGGGCTATTTTTAGTTTCTTAATGTAAAAAGCCAGTGAGATGAAAAGTGAAGTGATCCGTTTCCAGAAGAAAAACCAGTCGAATCTTCATTAATAATTCCTTGTAGAACGCTCCATGGGCCTTTATCTGACAGCCTGACAAGCTGAACTAAACAACAGAGACTGTAGGAATGTAAAAGACATAATCTTAACACCAAACCTTCTGAAGATGTGGCTGTCATTTTACATTAAAGGCGAGGAGTAAAAAACCTCCATTGAAACAGAAAGAGCTTGCAGCGTGATTACAGTGCCAAAATTTACTGGGGGAAGAAAAGACAGGCATCAGAGTTAGCAAAGGGAGGTATGAAGGGTACTGAATAACAAGCTTCCTTTTCACGTTTGGTTTGGGAGTTTTGAGAGCAAAAGACGAGGTAGGTAATGATGAGATGCTGTTTAACTGCTCCTAGGCCCAGTGGCAAATCTTCATTATCAATAAAGACTAGCAAGGATTGGGCTAACCACTGTATAAAAACTAACACAAATCAAGATTCTTCTTATGTTTCTATAGCAATGTACACTTCCCAATGTCTCTTCATATGAAAGAGTCTCACTGGACTGTCATGATAACACAATGGGGTAGTCAGGATAAACATTGCTGTCCTATTGTACACATGAGAAACCCATCATTCAGAAATACTAAGGGACTTGTCCAGGGTTAAGCATGGGGGTTGAGACCAGATCCAGCTTTCCTTGCCTTTATGACTGTGCTCCCAGTACATTTTAAAAATAAGAAATAAGTGCACACAGCAAACCTTGGGTGATTTGCACAACTTACCGACTGAACAATAACAGCTCCTGTCCATCAGAGGCCCAAGGTCTGCAGCAAAGAACTGAAATCAGTGAGAACAGAATAATGTCCGAGAGCAAGGGACTATGGGAACGTATAGATGTTGTTGCCTTCCTGCACTGAGGGTCTTATTGCCCATGAATTGAGCAAAATCAAAGTGAGAAACTGTGTTATTGTTGTATGGTTTCTTTCCCCCAATCATGTTATAATTAGTATTAAAATATAGTAATGCACTCCTATAAAGTAGTTTATGTCAGGCAGTATTCTAAGCTATTTTTATTGATTGGTTAATTTATTCCCTATGAAGGCAGTTTTAATGTTATCTCCATTTTACAGGTTAGAAACATGACTTTTTCAGATGGATTTTTTTTTAAGGTTTTTTTTTTTTTGGATGTGGATCATTTAAGTTTTTGTTGAATTTGTTACAATATTTCTTCTGTTTTATATTTTGGTTTTTTGACCACAAGCCATCTTAGCTCCCCAACCAAGGGTTGAACCCATACCCCCTGCATTGGAAAGCAAAGTCTCAGCCACTGGGGCCTGTAGGGAAATCCCCAGAATTCATCCCTAGGGGCAATTCTGCAATTGGATAAGATGCTTTTCAAAAGTCTGTTAGGGCCAGACTTTAAAAGAACCCACATTCCTCAACCTACAGGAGAGTGTGCGGGTAGGTGTCCATGGGGCTGGTGTGGGGAGGCGTCTCTCTCTCCTCATTCTCTCTCTCACTTTATCAATATTTCCTGAGCACACCCTGTCCTGTGCCCCCTTTTGTTAACCACCTTCCAGTGCTCCCGGAGCAAAGGTTGGCTTGCAGCTTTCTCCCCTTCCTGCTGCCTGTCAGGAGAGGAAATCACAACTTTCAGAGGGCCCTGCCCCAGGGAGACTGGATTGCACCAACGGGTCAAGGGTAAGAATGCAGGGGAACAGTGAGAAAACCCCGAGAGCGGCCAGCCAGCCAGCGCTCAGCAGGAAGGCCTCCTTCCCATGCGTTTCTCCTGTTTTCTGTCTGGTTCTTGCAGGAAAGAAAACCACAGTGGATTTCACTGTGATGGTGCTCACACACGGCCGTCCACACTGCTGGAGAAATGTTGAGGGCTTCAGAAGAGTTGTGACTCTAGGCTGTGGGCTTGCCAATCTCCTGGTACAAATAAGCTGGGAAATTTAATTGAAATTATGTAGTATTGGTTAAGAAATGGGCTTCCCCGGTGGTTCAGCAGTTGAGAATCTGCCTGTATTGCAGGGGTCACAGGAGATGCAGGTTTGATTCCCTAGGTTGGGAAGATCCCTTGAGGTGGGCACGGTGACCCATTCCAGTATTCTTGCCTGAAGAATCCCATGGACAGGGAAGCCTGGCAGGCTACAGTCCATAGAGTCTCAAAGAATTGGACATGACTGAAGTGGCTTAGCATTCACAGCACATGGCCAATTGAATGTGTAATTCATCACCAGGTCCTATTGCGGTAATAACCTAGATGGCTAATCACCCTATGTGCTAGTAACAACGGCGCATGGTGAAAAGGCTTCATGACAAGAGCACATGGTGAAACCTTCCTGTGAATTCATGAAAAGGATTTTCCCTTCCTTGCATCTGATTCCAGACCAGGCTACTGACACAGTTAAGGATGGGGTGTGAGTCTGCCATGAACACCTGGCCTGGATGAGAACACATCTTCCCCATAAAGGTCAGTGTGTCCTGACGTGATCTCCTCTGAGCCCATGCTGCTCAGGGTTAAAGCCTCCCTAGTTAGGAAAGATGACCAGATACAGGCAATGAAATGACACACCAAGAGGTCATGGGTTAAAGGTTTGGGCATCAATTGTTTGGCTAGTGATGTTTCTAATTCCCATTAACTTTCATTAATAATTATGTGTGTGGAGCAGGAGGAGAAGGCATGCTTATTAACTGAGTCCTTCTCTCTGATGAGCAATAAATGCTGCTATTTATTAATGAAGCTGCGTGTTCCTAAGGCAAAGAATGGTATAAAGATCATCGAATTTTGAACCTAGAATGGGCGTTAGAGATCATTTAGTCTAACTCTTTCATTTTAAAGAAGAGGAAACAGGTCCTGCGAGGCTCATCACTTGCTTGAGGAAGGCCACTTAGTGAGAGAGTCAGGGATACACACACTGTTTCTTACTCCCATCCCCACCTCTGCCACGCTAACAAATTAGCAAGTATTAAATCGCTCCTAACACCTCAAGAACCAGAGGGTAATGTTAAATCTGTATGGCTTCCAGTGTGTGTGGAACTGAAGGCATATTTAGTGGCCAGAGGCTATGGGCAAGATATCTTTTTAAAATGCAAATTGCTATCCACTAAATAAAATGAGTGTAAGTTTGAGGAAGTTAGTTCAGCTGGAGCTAATAGGCAACAGTGTTAATTAGTCCAAGGGCATGGGTCCAATTTTCATAAGGGCCAATTAGCTTCACACAACGGAAAAAAAAAAAAAGACTATTTCCTAGAGTTGGTCTAGACCCCAAACTCCGCCAGCCAGGCCCCTGGGGGAAGCCAGGTGAGAGAGTGAGGATGACACAGCACAATCCTCCCCACCCCAACTCCACGACTGGAAAAACAGCTCAGGGCATTTCTCAGTGGAATCACCTCACTACCTTCAGGACAGATGTTTTATAAAAAGTTTTATTGAGGTTGAAAGATGAGGATTCCTTGGAGCATATTTTCACATCCGTTCTCTTCACTTCTTTGGATAATGATCGCAAAAGGGATTTTTATTCCAGTTTTGCAGATTAGGACCTAAAACCCAGAGAGGTACATTTATCTTAAAATATATATATATATATATATATATTTTAACCCAATATCAGGAAATGAGAGAACATTGGATTCAAGTCCTAAACCTAGGTCTCCTGGACTTTGCACTGCAGATATAGATGCCACAGCTTCGTACAAGCCCAGAGCTACTGCTTTGATGATAAAAAGAGAAAAACAAAGGCATTTTAGTTGCATCCATGAGTTAAGGTCATTACTCAGTTGGAAAGCCAGCTGCACTCCATGATTGGGCCAAAGACCAAAAGGAAACATGCAGTTACAATTCAACTGCAATTTTCTTTGGCAAAATATAAACAGGCACCAATGAGAGGACTCCTGTCATCCTACCTGAAAGGCCCCAGCCTTGTTCCACAAATCAAAATCTAAGACAGGTGGATGAGGACAGAGGCAAGGCAGGAAGGGCCTCAGCTGAGAAAATAAACAAGGGCAGGCACATCACATAACTCGTATATGTCTGTGTGACCCCTTTGGTCCTTTATTGTCTTATTCCAGGCCACGAAAGTTTGGGCAATGATGACCTAGTTAACCAGACAGACTTTGTCCTTTTTAGAAATAACTAAGACGTTGGCAATATCAAGCTCAGGCAGAGTCAAAAAGAGGCACTGGGGGGCTGCAGATATGAAATGGAGCCAAGCAATTCAGATAGTAACTTAGACCTCCCAAGAGAATATAGCCAGGCCACCACACACTATACCCCTCAATGAAACAGATTTTAAGCCAACATAACAGAGATGGGATCTGATTTTTCACTCCAGTGTCTTTTGACAACTTGGGCAAGTCAGCCATTGTTCAAAAAGATTTGTACACATTACTGCTCAATTCCGCCAGCACTTAAATTCTGTGTAATCCAAGAATTCCTGATGATGATGCAGAGCTTTGGCAGCTTCTCTTTTATTCCTACGTAAGGTATTTTATTAAGTGCTTAGGGTTTCCTTGAGACTTATATTCGCAAGTGAACAGAAAGCAGCCAAGACAAGTAGTAGCAGCTTCTTGGGGCTTCCTAGGTGGCTCAGTGGTAAAGAATCCGCCTGACAATGCAGGAGATGCAGGAGACACAGGTTTGATCCCTAGGTCAGGAAGATCCCCTGGAGGACGATATGGCAACCCACTCCAGTATTCTTGCCTGGAAAGTCCCATGGACAGAGGAGCCTGGCGGGCTACAGTCCACGGGGTCGCAGAGTCAGACACGACTGAACAACTGAGCATGCATGTGAGAGCTTCTCAATGGACAGGGTGAGGCAACCTCACCCATTCTTTTTCCCAGTGTCGCGCATCCATTTGGATGAGGGTTGTTCTCAGATAGGCTAGCAAGTGACTGTCTCTGTGCTCATACCAGAGGCCTAGTTGTTCAAGTGCTGAGTTGGTTAAGGTCAGGAATTACAACGAAGAACCTATTGATAGTCAGGTTTCTGTGATCTGAGCTGAGGTGGAAACAGAAAGGTAAAAATGGTTGAGGGAATTGCAGGTGTCACCTAGTCCAGGCCTTAGTTCTAACCTTCCAGTCTCTCTTCCACATCGCTGACCATGGGAAATTCATTCCCTCCCAAGGAAGCCCATTCCAGTTGGGTCAGCTCTAGTTGTGATCAAGTTGTTTCTTAAACTAGCGATACATCTGCCTCTCAGGTAACTTCGAAGCACTGGCCCTGGTTCTGCCCTCTAGAGTCAAAAAGAGTAAATTTACTCTCTCTCTTATCTACAGCTGTATTGAAAGTCAGCTGTCTTTAATTTACGCATTTACTTCTTAATCCACTCATTTTGCATTTAGAGTCTCTATTGTATTGTACACAGAGTTGAATAGACCTACATTCTTACTTAAGGAATCTTCAGCCCATTTGGGCACATCTTTCTTCTTTAATGGGGCTTCCCTTGTGGCTCAGCTGGTAAAGAAACCACCTGCAATGCAGGAGACTTGGGTTCGATCCCTGGGTTGGGAAGATCCCCTGGGGAAGGGAAAGGCTACCCACTCCAATATTCTGGCCTGGAGAATTCCATGGACTGCAGTCTATGGGGTCACATAGAGTTGGACATGACTGAGCGACTTTCACTTTTTTAATCTAAAAATCACTCTNTGGGAAGATCCCCTGGGGAAGGGAAAGGCTACCCACTCCAATATTCTGGCCTGGAGAATTCCATGGACTGCAGTCTATGGGGTCACATAGAGTTGGACATGACTGAGCGACTTTCACTTTTTTAATCTAAAAATCACTCTATTCTCTCAACTTTTCGTAAAACATAGAGGCTTCCACAATGGATATTTCTTCCTCCACACTTTACAGTGGAAACACTGTTACTGAGAATAGTTGTTGAGGATCTACAATGTCATAGGTTTTGAGCTAGCTCCTGTAATATTCTTAACTACCCTCGAGGTGTTATCAATTCTCTATTAGCCGTGAGGAACTGGCTCATAAAGTAACCTACCTTGGTTCATATGGTAAGCCATTATATGGTAGGTAGTATGTTTGACAGAGACCAACTCCAAAGCCTCCAGTTTGAGGGTGTTCTTTTTACAAGTAGCTCCTGGAAATGAAGACTGTACTGGTATGTACCTTGTCCATGGCAGAGAAAACCATATCTTCCCTTGTGTGATAGCAAACAGCATAGAGGTCTCCCTTTCTTTTGGAACTCCCTACAGAAAACGAAGATCATGGCATCCAGTCTCATCACTTCATGGGAAATAGATGGGGAAACAGTGGAAACANCGTTTGTTGGCAGAATGATGTCTCTGCTTTTCAACACACTGTCTAGGTTCGTTATAGTTTTCCTGGAAAGAGGAAATCATCTTCTGATTTCATGGCATCAGTCACCATCCACAGTGATTATAGAGCCAGGAAGAGGAAATCTATCACTACTTCCACCTTCCCCCCTTCATGAAGTAATGGGGCCAGCTACCATGATCTTTGTTTTTGTCTTTTTGATATTTAGTTTTAATCCAGCTCTTTCACTCTCCTCCTGCACCCTCATCAGGAGGCTCTTTAATCCCTCTTCATTTTCTGCCATTAGAGTGGTATCATCTGCATATCTGGGGTTGCTGATGTTTCTTCCACCTATCTTGATTCCAGCTTATAACTCATCCAGCATCTCACCCAGCCAGCATTTCTCATGATGTGCTCAGCATACAGGTTAAACAAACAGGTGACAGACAGCAGACAACCCAGTCGTTCTCCTTTCTTAATCTTGAACCAATCAGTTGTTCCATACAGGGTTCTAACTGTTGCTTCTTGACCCATATACAGGTTTCTCAGGAGACAGGTAAGGTGGTCTGGTATTTCCATCTCTTTAAGAGCTTTCCACAGTTTGTTATGATCCACACAAAGGCTTCAGCATATGAAGCCTCAATGAAACAGAGGTAAATGTTTTTCCGGAATTCTCTTGCTTTATCTATGATCCAGCAAGTGTTGGCAATTTGATCTCTGGTTCCTCTGCCTTTTGTAAACCCAGTTTGGACATCTGAAAGTTCTTGGTTCACATACTGTTGAAGCCTAGCATGCAAGATTTTAAACATGACCTTATCAGCATGGGAGATGAATGCAATTGTCTGATGGTTAGAACATTCTTCAATACTACCCTTCTTGCGAATTGGGATGAGGATTGCCCTTTTCCAGTCCTGTGGCTACTCTTGGGTCTTACAGATTTGCTGACATATTGAATGCAACACTTTGATGGCATCAACCTTGGGTTAGGGTGTTGTAAATTCCAAAATTTCATATTTTCTGATGCCTCAACAGCCCCACAAACAGGCTTGAAGCATCCCACCCAGATGACTAGGTGCACTCGGGTGACATGGCTGGTACCTGTCACAAGTTCCCCTTCTTACCCTCAACACAACAGTGACCTAGTGTTGACATTCAAACACAGTAGTGCAATGCCCTCACACCTTTGGTTTTATTCTCCATCCTACCCCCAACAAAGACACTTGCCCACGGTCCTCGCTTTCTCGGCTCCCCATCTGCTTGGGTATGCTATTTTCTTGCTCACTCTCACCCCCATAGCCTGCTTATGGCACGGATCTGAGTATAATAACTTTTGTTGTCTAAACCACTCCCGCACGTCCCCTCTTGTGGCCACATCTGACTGAACATCATGAAAAAAATACAAACAGCAGGAGAGGACAAGGAGCTCAGCATGACCCCGATGAACTTCCCCTTGCCTTCCCAAGGGCACACCCAGTGAGGTTTCAGCCTGCACCAATGTACCACTGCCCACACAGGATCACTCTGGGCTGGTGTGTCCACATCAGGAGCATAAACTGTGATTCTGGGTTTAGGGTCGTAAGTATGACTTTGGAAAATGCACCTCTTTAGTGCCCTGGTAGAAAATAGTGCTCAGGGTGGTGAAAAACCCTCCTGATACTGACAAAGAAGGAAAGATTAAAAATACCAGAGATGTTTGCCTAGAGAAGATGAAACTGAACAGGAACCAGAAGCTGTGTCAACGGATGAGGGGCCATTGGAGTGAGGTAGTGAGGTGGGGGTCTTCTTATTCTCATGGCTCTGAAGAGCAAAACTAGGTACAGATTTCCTTCCCATAGAAACACACTTTTTAACCAAAACTAAGCCTATTTAATAAAATTTGTAAAGTCCTATTTTGCTGAAGGTTTTCACTTTCATCTTGGGTTCAAAGGATTTGTTAACAAAATTAGTCACCAACATTGAATTATCTAGCTTACTTTCAATCCACTAACATTAAAAGAAATGAGAAAGAGAAACAACCGAGAATGTATCACCAATTGGGTATTGACCAGCATCAAGACTCAACAGCCCTGGGAAGTCCCAGATCACAGCACATCTGCTCCATGGGTGAGACTTCAAAGACTGCAACTTGAGTTCCTGCCTATAATCCCAAGACAGAGG
This sequence comes from Neotragus pygmaeus, assembly GCA_006410875.1. Taxonomy (NCBI): domain Eukaryota; kingdom Metazoa; phylum Chordata; class Mammalia; order Artiodactyla; family Bovidae; genus Neotragus; species Neotragus pygmaeus. The sequence goes on along the minus strand of SJYV01014081.1, from coordinate 393,054 downwards.
CAAACTGATACCATCATCAATCTGTGAGGAAATAGCAGCTCTGTTTTCATGTTAATGCATAAAACTTGGAATGTTGTTAAGTCTGGGGCTTGATGGGCCAACCCCCGTCCTGGGGCTCAGCAATCTCAAGATTTGGCCGCTATCTTATCTATGATGCTGCAAGGCTTGCAGTCACTCACAATCAGGCCAGCATCCAGGCAGGTAGAAGCAAAGTCAGAGGCCTGCTCTGCTTTGTATCTGAAGCCTAAATAAGACTATTTATTTTGTTTCCCTAGCAAGCACAAAGTCCAACATACATGGGAGTCTAGAAGGAGAGAGTAGGAAATTGTGTGCATGAGAAGGGGCAGCTGGTATCCAATCCTCTACTAAGAACAGATTCAGTAACTCTCTGCCTACACAGAAAGGAAAGACTGCTTTTGAGTCAAAGTCCTTTCCCGTGTCCAGGGCATCCAGCTGTTTTGCCAAGTGGACCCTCAGTTGGGAAAGTGACACAGGTACAGAACCAGCTAGACATCAGAGGGACACATTCACCTGGATTTTGTGTGAGATGAAAGGAAATTCAGAAAGATAAGCAGCCTTTCAGAGACTGTGTCCCTCATGCCCTCTTCTTGTGTGAGACTCATCTACTGAGGTCATTCTTTCTGTTACAACTTTCCTTCATCTCCCTTTCTTAATCTCCCCTGTTCCTGGTGGTCCATGAAAGGCTGGTAGGAGTAGGAGGCCCCCAGCTGTCATTGAGGGATAAAGACAGGGGCGCATGGCTGTCAGCATCCACTCGGTCCATAACCCTTCTCAAGAGAAAATACCTGCTTTCATCCTGTACACTGTACTTTACTATCTGTTTACAGGACTTTGAAATGTAGCCTTGAAATAATTACACCTTTATCTTATGATGCCTCTGGAATCAGTGTAGCAGGTAACACTTGGATAAAGAGGGGTCCTTCATACCCACATCTCTACGGAGCCTGAGGTTAAATTTTTCTTATTTTTTTTAGACTTTAAACTTTTTATTTTGTAGTGGGGGGGGTATATCCAATTAACAATGGTGTGGTACTTTCAAGTGAACAGCGAAGGGACTCAGCCATATATATACATGTATCCATTCTCCCTCAAACCCCTCTCGCATCCAGGTTGGAATGTAACATTGAGCAGAGTTCCATGAGCTATACAATAGGTCCTTGTTGGTTATCCATCTTGAACACAGCATTGTTTTACATGACCACCCCAATGTCCCTAACTATCCCATCCCCCCAGCAACCATAAGATCATTTTCTAAGTCTGTGAGTCTATTTCTGTTTTGTAGGTAAGTTCATTTGTATCATTTCTGTTTAGATTCCGGATGTAAGGGATGTCACACGATCTTTCTCCTTCTCTGACTTGCTTCACTCAGTGTGACACTCTCCAGGCCCATCCATGTTGCTGTGAATGGTGTCATTTCATTCTTTTCAATGGCTGAGTGATACTCCATTGCGTATATGCACCAGCTCTTCTCTATCTCTTCCTCTGTGGACATTTAGCTTCCCTCCAAATCTTGGCTACTGTAAACAGTGCTGCAGTGAACATGGGGGTGCATGTGTGCTTCCAGATCATGTTTTTCTCTGGATATATGCAGGGTCCTATGGTAGCTCTATTTTTAGTTTTTTACAGAAGAGCATGAGGTTAAATTAATCCCCTCTTCCTGGAAAATAACCTGAGCCATCTGGGAACCAGGACTGAAGAGCAGCTTCTCTGGGATGGTGGGCATTTGAAATGGGACAAGGCACAGTTTTATCAGAGATAGTGTCTTATTTATGCTGAAGACTGGCCTGGGGGTTAACTGGGAAAAACAGATGAAGATGAACTGCATCCCAGAATTTAATGACCACCCAGAAAGTAGGTTCCACAGAAGCCAGGCATGGGCAATAATAGGATTTCTAGGGACCTAATACAATGAGTTCTCCAAAAATGCAAATATATATGTGTGTGTGTGTGTGTGTGTATACATAAAGGCATTATGTATATGTGCATATATGTGTATATTAATATACACATACACATATATAGGCATTATATACAACTGCATTACATATATAATTGTCTTACACTGACATTGTATATATCCATATGTATAACTATTTCTATATTTATATCTATATCTATATAGTATTGCCGCCCTGTACCCAGCACTTGACTGGGCCAGCAGCCCCTTTAGAGGTAGAAAGAGAGGAATATTTCACTGTACAAACGGGATCATTCCCAACATTTAGAACTTTTAAATAACTCTTTTCATTTGGAATTCATGCACACTTGGACATATCTTTACCCTAACTCCCATACCATCCTAGCAAGGAAAAAAATCAAGAAAGCCTTGAGCCAGTAGGACTTCAGATATTGTCTGGCCATTCCCAGGAGGACAGAGTCCAGCAGTATCCTAGCCCAGAGGCAGGAGTTGGAGGCCCATCTCATCGGCTTTCCAGGGAACTGCAGGACCAATAAGGAGAAGCCAAGCTCTTCTCAATGTCTGCTCTGGGGTACTGAAGACGTTTCATGGAAAACAATAAAGAACTTTCCAGTGTTAATCCATTTTTTTGCAAATACTTCCTCCTACTGTCTGGTTTTTTAAGGATGAATGAAGATTGTTTATGTCACACACATTTGGAAAATGCTAGAATGTTAATAATGATTGTGATAATAAGAAGAAAACCGCAAAAAAAAAAAAAAAAATCTGGTAATGTCAGACCAAGATGATGATTCTCAAACTGTGGCCTGAGCATCTTTGGGGACTTGTTAGAAATGCAAATCCTGGGGCTACATCCATACCTCATGAATCAGAAACCCTGTAGATGGACCCAGCTTTTGGGGGCTGTCACAAGCCCAGGGGACTCTGACACATGGTCAAAAATAAGATCCGCTGGTGTAAGGTGACTTTAAGCTGAATTAACTAATTTAGAGAAAATTAGTTAATGACCCTTTCACTCAAGGATTTGGGGACAAGGAGAGAATTGAGAGCCTGAGTGTAACACCAGGCTCAGATGTGCGCTCTGACACATCACAGGAAAGAACCACAGACTACCGGGCTGTCAGGCCAAACTCTACCCTCCAGGTGTAGAAAGAGGATGAGGAAAACTCTCTGCACATTCTTAGTGAGTCCATGCAAGCTAAGGCGTTTCAGTCGTGTCCAACTCTCAGCATCCCTGGACTGTAGCCTGCCAGGCTCCTCTGTCCTTGTGATTCTCAGGCAAAGATACCAGAGTGGGTAGCCATGTCCTCTTCCTGGGGATNGAGGAAAACTCTCTGCACATTCTTAGTGAGTCCATGCAAGCTAAGGCGTTTCAGTCGTGTCCAACTCTCAGCATCCCTGGACTGTAGCCTGCCAGGCTCCTCTGTCCTTGTGATTCTCAGGCAAAGATACCAGAGTGGGTAGCCATGTCCTCTTCCTGGGGATCTTCCTGACCCAGGGATCGAACTCACATCTCTCATGTCTCCTACAATGACAGGCGGGTTCCTAGCACCAGTGCCACAGAAGAAGCCCTATTAGCACTTGACAGTTTGTAAAAACATGTAAGGTTTACAAGTCTGTGTTTTGGAATATTTTAACTCTATTTTACAAAATTTTAAAAATTGACTTAAATGTCTATTGACAGATGAGTGGTGTGTATATATCTACACACACAGGCACACACACACACACACACACACATAATGAAATATAACTTAGCCAAAAAAAAATAATAATGCCATTTACAGCAACGTGGATGGAACTAGAGATTGTAATAGTAAGTGAAGTAAGTTAGAAAGAGAAGGATAAATGCCACATGATAATTGCTTTATATGGAATCTAAAAAAAAAAAAANCCTTTGGCCACCTCATGCGAAGAGTTGACTCATTGGAAAAGACTCTGATGCTGGGAGGGATTGGGGGCAGGAGGAGAAGGGGACAACCAAGGATGAGATGGCTGGATGGCATCACGGACTCGATGGACGTGAGTATGAGTGAACTCCGAGAGATGGTGATGAACAGGGAGGCCTGGTGTGCTGCAATTCATGGGGTCGCAAAGAGTCAGACATGACTGAGCAACTGAACTGAACTGACAGTAAAGAATCCACCTGCAATGCAGGGGACACAGGAGACATCAGTTCGATCCACGGGGTGGGAAGAATCCCTGCAGGAAGGCATGGCAACCCACTCCAGCATTCTGGCCTGGAAAATCCCATGGACAGAGGAGCCTGGTGGGCTATAGTCCATGGGGTCACAAAGAGTTGGACATGACTGAGCACACAGGCATACACACACCATATAAAACATAATAAACTACATTGCTAGCCCACATGAAATGTATTTTTTGTTGCAAAATTTCTGAAGGGATTTAAAAAATCATTTCCTTCTGAAATAAAAAATTTAATCCAAGAGTAACTCATTTAATTTATGATTGGCAATGATTTCTTGGCAAGCATTAGGCATACTTAGGAATTCTTATAAAACGAGAGAATCTAACCTACAAATTGTTTTCAAATGTAATGAAGTTTTTATGAACAATAAATGTAACAAATAATGAAGTTGACATCATATTTCATTTTGTAGATGTTTAATTAAACATTTATTAATTTCAGTTTATCAATTTTGTATTTTGGAAGTAGTAAATCTCTTGAGATCTTAGAGCATTTTTATAGATGTTTGAAAGAAACAAGGCTATGAGTTCTGTGTTTTTAGTGACTGAATAACGCTAGGTCTTTTACATTTTTTGGTGAAGACAGAAGAGCCAATACTACCATGTTTATGGTCAAATGGCAAGAACTTCTTTTGGAGACCTCATTGTTGGTTTTTCTAGTCCACTGTGGCTTCTTCTGGTTGCCCTGTATGCCTACCTTTTAATAAGGTATTCTTTTGGGCAGCTTTGTGTACCTTTCAATTTTCCTTGAGCAACTTCATCTTTCTTGGTCTGCACCCTATCCATGGTGTGTTGGTCCTTTGCTCCCAATCTTAGATGAAAAGGGACACTGATGTATTTGGTTTCATGATCTAGTTTCAACTGAGGGGCCAAAAAACACAATCTAAAAGTGAGGGGTGTTCACTTGGCTCTTGCCCAAAAGGAAACAGGAGAAAGGAAGGAAGCAGATGCTTCTCCTGTCCTTTTCCCCTTTTAGCATCCCTCCTAGGATGTCCTCTTGGCCAAACAGACATGTCTGCTGTGCTTCAAGCCCAGTGAAGAAAGGCCAGCATGCATGTGTTGATCTGCATGTTTCTTTATATCTCTTTTACTTTCACTCCCAACATCCTGGGTTTGCACTTTTCTTCTTGCCTCTGGCATCACATTCTAGGGAACCCGGTCAAGGGAGAGCCAAGCCCCCAGGCTGACATCCATGGACCTAGTGCCAAGCAACTTTACTTGATCTGTTCTTTATCCTAGATATCTGTATCCTAGATACCTTTCCAGCTTCTGACTGTTGCTTTTTGTTTTTCTCTTAGGTTTTACTCCCAGTTCAACCTTGAATATCACATTTTGTAGGGTAGATGAAGAAAAATTGAACTTCCTATTGACTAAATGTCAAAGCTAGGTCTCTCTTATCTTGCCTATATAGTTATTTTTTTTCAGCCCAGTTACAAGACCTTTTATTTTTCCCTGCTAAATCTGATCATTTTAGTCAGCTCATTATTGCTCTCATATGTCAAAAACATTTAGAATCTTGATACAGTCAGGATAGTCCATATTCCTCATGATTTTGTGTCATCTGTATTTGAACTCTTTTTTTTTTCTTTTTTTTGCCTTCAACATAGATTATATAATCCATGGTGGATGGAAAAGCCTGCAGATAGGACAACCTGCAGAAAACTTCCAAGCCCTAATCCTCACCATTCAGGATTTGTTTGTTCACCTACTAAGTTAATTATCCTTTGCCTTCAGGCAAAGTAACTCAATTCCATTTCACAAACACACATTCAATGATTGCCTAATTCGGGCAAACCACAGTGTGGAGTTTTCTTGCTGGGTCACAGAGATAAATAAGAAGCTAGAGAATTTTTATTGATGGGAATTTCTCTTCTTTAAAGGAAGATAGGGGAATTCCCTAGAGGTCCAGTGGTAAGGATTCAGAACTTCTACTGTCAAGGGTGGGGGTTCAGTCCCTGGTTAGGGAACTAAGATTCCTTAAGTTGTGTGGCCAAAAGAAAAGAAAAAAAAAAAAAAGGCCTGTGATAGAGATATTGCAGAAGATACCAGCCTTTTTTTGTTTACCTCTCAAATCACTACCTATTTCTTCTCCATGAATACTGGCTCTGATGAAAGAGAAAAGAAATACAGTTTAATAATGCTCTAAGAAACTAGATAAACTAGGAGAATCACTTTCTTCCACTGAAAATCCAGTTTACCAAGAAGGTGTGAATTTAGAAACTAAAATAGCCTCCTTCCTAAGCACCTACCCATGTCGATAAAAACTCTTTGCCAAGTCACAAAGTCCTATCACGGTTGTAAATTCCTCTGTCACAATAATTGTTGCCTGTTAACTTTTAAGGCAAGAGTGAGAGGTTTATTGAATGGCAAGACAAGCATCTGGCATTTCTGGTTTAGTATCTGGAATTTCAGTAAATGTCAAACACACATTTCTGAGAAGGAAAAAGGAAAAAAGTCACTGGGAAAAGAAAACTAAGAGATAGCAAAAGTATTGGAACATTGCATATGAAATTTCAAAAGTATATAAGAACTTAAACTCATCATTACCATTTAAAAATAAGCTTTCACTGTAGTTTGAGGAAGATGCTACTTCAAAGTAATTAGTAGAAATGGCCCTAAGGAGTAGAAACAGGAAAACATGGAAATCTCTGAAAATAACCTAATAAAAACCACAGATTGAATAATCTGGATTTTAGTAGTTACCACAGAGAAAGCCATGGAGAGAAACAGAAGCCAAAACAGAATTCAATATGAGTCTAAGGCTTTCAGAGAAAGCCATTGATAAACCAGAATGTCAACTAAACATGAGGGGAGGAGTACGTTAACTTTTGTGACGTTAAGAGCTTGAAACAGACAGTACCTTTCTCCCCTTTTGCTTGCCTCTTTCCTTTTATTTTAATGGCTTGAAATAAGGCTATTTCATATGGCTAACTGATTCTCATCCTTGTTAGAGAAGGCAAGCAATAACTACATAAACATATACATCGATAATACACACACATTTGGAAAGGACCGTTCATTAACAGTCTGTTAGATACTGAAAGCCCAGACTCCCCTGATGATGTCTAGACCACGACAGAACTGAGGTGGGGAGACAAGTCTGCACTGGACATGGGGAAGGTGGGGGGGTATCTGGTCTCGGCAGCTGCCCCCATCACTTCCTGGCAGTGGCCTCATGGGTGGCAGCTAAGCACCCTGTTCCCCCACAGGGAGCTGAAGAGGAGGAAAACAGGAAAAATCACGCGGTTTGCAGCTCAAATAAATCCCTAAGGATTTATGACTTAATCTTCATGCATCATCGCTGAAAGAAACACACGCCAGTTAACTGAAAGTAATTTAAAAAGCAATTTTAATCTTTTACTTGTTCTCTCAAGGAACATTAAAGGGGAGCCAATTCATAATCCCCAGCAATACATGGAAAAATCCCCTCTTTTCTCTTTTCCTTTTACACACACAACACCCTATGCATGGGGTCTCTGGAACTTCTCTTTTCCTAAACCTTTCCCTCTCAGTCCTCTATCCTTCTGACTCCCAGACACACACCTGCACAGTCCTTCTCTTTTTCCCTGGGGCCACCCAGACACACCTGTCTGTGGTCTAAGAATGCTGCAGACTGCAATTCCTTGCTGAAGGGAGCTCAAAGACCACCCCACTTCACTGACTCCCCTTCTTTGTTCTAGTTCCTTCTGTGGCATTGCCAGATAAAACACAGGACACCCAGTTAAATTAGAAGCTCAGGCCAACAACAAGTAATCTTTCAGGGTAGGTCCCATGCAGTATGTGGGGCATATTTACACTGAAAAAAAAAAGATTTTTCTCCTATCTGATACTCAAGTTCAAATGAGTGCCCTGTGCTTTTATTTTCTAAATCCAGCAATCATACAGTTTTGTAGAGAGGGTGTTACTCATGCACTCGTGTCTGACTCTTTGCAACCCAGTGAAGTATAGCCCCCCAGGCTCCTCTGTCCACGGGATTTTCCAGGCAAGAGGACTGGAGTGGATTGCCATTTCCTCCTCCAAAGGATCCTCCCCACCTAGGGATCGAACCTGAGTCTCCTGCATTGGCACGTGGATTCTTTACCATTTGAGCTACCAGGGGAGCTTCACCAGAAATTCTTGTTCATGTGACGGAAACAAACAAAACACCTTTTTAGACACTTTCAGAGCTATTTAAGAGGAAACTGAAGTGGTCTCAAATTTCCACCGAATGAGACAGACAGAACACAATTTTGTTATCAGAAACATGAGTCACTTTGTCCAGCTTCGTCCATAAGAAAATGCGCGGCCAAAATTAATTTACATGTACAAAAATTTTTTTTCCTACTCTCTATCTAGAAGCTTAGGATCTGCCTAGCATTCAAAAGATCTTTTGAGCACAATTAAAAGATTCTTGTATTACCTAAAAATATTGTGTCCAATGTACATATCAGTAGTATTAAATGCATGTGAAATTTCATGAGACTGAATTTGATCTTCATATAAAGGCATTTGATCGCTGATTTGTGAACATAGACTCTCTTTTGCCAAGGAGTCACCTTGGAAGGCGAGGGATTTTCTCTAACAATGTTGCTTCCATGTTGGATCCTCTGTAGCCACTCTTGGTGCCCGTTTCTGGTCCATGCAGAAGAATCACTCTTCTTATTTTATGTTCTCCCTTTGTTTTATCCTCAGACCTCATTTCCCCGGCTGGTCTCCCGCCTGACCCACACTGCTTGGTTTTAAATGACTTCTGGCTATTTCCAAAAGGTCATAGCTAGCCTCTAAGGATGAAGATTCACAACCACTGGGAGCCCAGTGACACCTCAATTAACAAACCCCCTGGGAGCAAAGCTCTTCTATAATAAAGCGCATGTATTAAAAATGAGATTAACTCCTTGTAAATCAAGCACAACAGAGCGCTCTGTGTGTGTACCCTGGACAAAAATGCTTTCTCAAAGAGCTGTGGTTTGTCCCTGTCCTGTTCAAAGCAAAAAGATTGATTCCACTCCAAAAGGCAAGTCAGGGTGGGGGTCATTCTGCTCACTCACTCTTGTAGTTGGATACCCTCCCCCTAACCCCCTACCCTAAAAGGGAATCTCCTCCTGCCTTCAGAACCCATCCCCAAGTTCAGGTCCCCAATACCCTCTCCACACTAACAAGTGTGGAGAATTTACACTGACTGATTCATTGGTTGGTTTTATGTTTTAGTCACTAACTCATGTCTGACTCTTTATGACCCCATGGACTATAGCCTGCCAGGCTCCTCTATCCTTGGGATTCTCCAGGCAAGAATACTGGAGTGGGTTGCCATTTCCTTCTCCAGGGGATCTTCCCAACACAGGAATTGAACTCCAGTCTCCTGCATTGCAGACAGATTCTTTACCAATTGATCCATTCATCACCTAATTATATTTCAGTGGAAATACACTTACTCAGAAATATTTATTTATAGTGAGTTTTAGTTCCTCTAAATGGCACTAAATGCGATTTAGTTTCTAATCACACTAGGACCACAGCCTTATCTAACTCAATGAAACTAAATCATGCCCTGTGGGGCCACCCAGGACAGGTGGACGTGATGGAGAGGTCTGACACACAATGTGGTCCACTGGAGAAGGGAATGGCAAACCACTTCAGTATTTTTGCCTTGAGAACCCCATGAACAGTATGAAAAGGCAAAATGATAGGATACTGAAAGAAGTCAGTGTCAGACTTTATTTTTTTGGGGCTCCAAAATCACTGCAGATGGTGACTGCAGCCATGAAATTAAAAGACGCTTACTCCTTGGAAGAAAAGTTATGACCAACCTAGATAGTATATTCAAAAGCAGAGACATTATTTTGCCGACTAAGGTCCATCTAGTCAAGGCTATGGTTTTTCCAGTGGTCATGTATGGATGTGAGAGTTGGACTGTGAAGAAAGCTGAGCACCNTGGGTCTCCAAAATCACTGCAGATGGTGACTGCAGCCATGAAATTAAAAGACACTTGCTCCTTGGAAGAAAAGCTATGATGCACCTAGACAGCATATTCAAAGGCAGAGACATTACTTTGCCGACTAAGGTCCATCTAGTCAAGGCTATGGTTTTTCCAGTGGTCATGTATGGATGTGAGAGTTGGACTGTGAAGAAGGCTGAGCACCGAAGAATTGATGCTTTTGAACTGTGATGTTGGAGAAGACTCTTGAGAGTCCGTTGGACTGCAAGGAGATCCAATCAGTCCATTCTGAAGGAGATCAACCCTGGGATTTCTTTGGAAGGAATGGTGCTAAAGCTGAAACTCCAGTACTTTGGCCAGCTCATGCGAAGAGTTGACTCACTGGAAAAGACTCTGATGCTGGGAAGGATTGGGGGCAGGAGGAGAAGGGGACGACTGAGGATGAGATGGCTGGATGGCATCATGGACTCGATGGACGTGAATCTGAGTGAACTCCAAGAGATGGTGATGAACAGGGAGGCCTGGTGTGCTGTGATTCATGGGGTCGCAAAGAGTCGGACATGACTGAGCAACTGAACTGAACTAACTATGCATATGTTGCCTTAATAATTTAAAAATCATTCTTTTAAATTAATTGTGTTTGTGATCTGCTCTATGTAAGGGAAATAATTTAGCCTAAATTTAAATTTTCCTCTATCCTTTTACATTTCTAATTTCCCACATCTGCAAATTTAACCTGATATTTAACACTTTGATGACGGGGAAGACAGTGATAAGGATAACATTTTTCTCTAATTAATTTTTTGTGGATATTTTTATATTTATATTCAAATTCTTTACTCATTATTCCGATAACTCTATGTTTCTTGGTTCTCAATTTTGGCAATCAGTCATTTCATATTATTTTTTCTCTACTTTTGGATTTTTACTTCAGTTAATCTTTTAACTAGCTGGAATACACTTTTTTTTAGAGGAAGGTTAAATGTGTTCTATATTTCTAAGCACACATGTCACTGAGATTTTTCCGCATGAGTAATAACCTCTGCATTCAGGATTCTTGGATTCTAAAATGTCTCTCTTCAAGTCTCTGTGAATGATGTTTCCTTTCAGTTTGGCATGTAGCTCCAGAATGAGTCTATTCCTCTCCTAATTATTTTTTTGCTGATACATTGTAGACTACATTTTTTAGCTCAAAAACATTTAAAAAATATTTTTTTGATTATTTTGTTGCATTTCTTTTCTTTATGAACAGTGATTGCTTTTTACATTTAATTTTGATCTTCTGTTATCTCTCTTACTATTCCCATTACTGTCCTTTTTTCTTTTGTCAAGAACTTCTCAAGTATATCAATAAATAGGTTTCTTCAGAATCAGTTTAGCTTAGTTTTAATTCTGCTTGGTTTTTTTACACTTCTACATTTTTTTTTTCTTATTTTACCCAGATTTCTTTGATTCTCTGCCTGTTCCTGTTCTTATTTAGCTTGCTACATATTCTTTTAAGCCTACAGCATTTTCATGTCTACCCATTTTCTTTGGGTACCCCCGTCTGTTCTTTATTTTGACACCATGACCTTTCATCATGTAAGTAATGTGTTCCTCTATTTTGTTCTATTGTTTATTCTTTTTCCTATTTACTAGATTACATCAATAGCACAAATGACCCCTGCTTTCCAATAACTCAGTGTATTTTTGCTCTTTTGTGTGCTAAACTTTTTCCCTTATGTTGTAGAAATTCATATACATGTATAAAGAGATATTTTTTTCTTTTTATCCATGCTTGCAATAATGATACCATGTGAATCAGAGTCAAGAGACAGAGACCACACTAGTTACATGAACTGTGAAAATTTAATATAAAAATTTATTAACTAGATGGATGTTTAGCTCTCAAATGATGCTTATCTGTTAATTAACCTCATTGTGAGAGGCAACATCTACCCTAATGTGTGGGCTTAACTCTGTGATGGAGGACTCTGGCTTCTGCAGAATCCCGTATTATCACAGTCAGAAGCCAAAAGAATCCATACAGATTTCAGTCTGCTCAGTGAGACTTCAGGCTCACCTCCTCTTTACATTTATCTTTTCTTCTGTTCTGCCTGCCTTGTGGATCTCAAACTCCAGCAACAGTTGTAACAGCTATGTAGAACATATTCTTCTGGACACAGATGATTTCCTACAACTGTATAAAGTCAAATTCCTGCCACACACCTTCCTCTGTCTCTCTCATCTCCTATTGGTACTGCTTCTGATCGATTCTAGCATACAAGGAAATAAATATATCTAGCCAGGTGCAACAGATATGTGGATTGCCCCAGCTTCTTTAATCATTCTTGAGAACACTGCTAAAATTTACACATTTTCTTGGCCAGAGAATCTGAAAAGATAGTATTACATAATATTTACAACTATATGCTTTATTATAAACTACATTGTATAGCAGAAAATTATTTTCCTATTTCCCCACATTTCACGAAGAGTTTTGTTTTCTGGGATACTTCTAGAACCAGTAGGGTATTTCTAAATATGTTGTACCCTATGGTAGTCTACCTCAAGTCTTATTTTTCCATTTAAGTTTAGTTTCAAAATTAATTAAAGTGATGTATGATAGTTAGGGAATTTGGAATTGACATGTACACACTGTGATATTTAAAATGGATAACCAACAAGGACCTATGGTATAGAGCAAGGTACTCTACTCAATATTATGTAACAACCTAAATGGGAAATGAAATCTATTTGAAAAATCTACTTCAAACAAATCTATTTTTAAAATATTCAAAATCTATTTTAAAAAGAATAGATACATGAATATGTATAACTGGATCACTGCTGTACACCTGAAGTTAACAAAACATTATTGATCAATTATACTCCAATATGAAACAAAAAAATTTTAAATAAATAAATAAATACAAAAAGAGAGATGTACAATATGGAGGTGTTGATGGATGCAGTAGACTTGTACCATCTTTAAAAAATTCTTGAACTGTAAGTTCAAGGAGATAATAGAAGCATGTATTGCATAGTTTCATACTTGGTACAGTTCCTGATTTTTCCAAGCTAGACAGTTATTCAAAATGTTTTAATATTTCTTACTAATTTTTATTGCCTGGGGTATTTTTATATTTCAGATCACATTTTTTTCTTAATTAATTTGCATTGATGGTAAAGAAATAGACCCTTTTGAGATTTTGGTCAATTACAACCTTGCTTCTGCTTTTGAAATTACTGCTAATTTGTGTTCTCTTGAATGTAGTTATATCATTTAACCAGAAGTGAAAGAAATACCACCATTTAAACCTGAAGCCTTCTAGTAGTTCTCTTTTTTCCTTATAAACATAAAATTATGAATTATTACTAAAGCTGGAAGTATATATAAAAAATAGAAAATATGGACACAAAAATAAAATAGTTAAGAGACATTTGAAACCCAGAAAAGAATAATGTTAAAATATTATGGTAGACCCTTCCAGATAATTTCCCTTAAAAGTAAGCATCTTTTAATTTCATGGCTGCAGTGATTTTGGAGGCCCTAAAAAATAAATTAAAGATGCTTACTCTTTGGAAGGAAAGTTATGACCAACCTAGACAGCATATTAAAAAGCAGAGACATTAGTCAACAAAGTTCTGTCTAGTCAAGGCTATGGATTTTCCAGTAGTCATGTATGGATGTGAGAGTTGGACTATAAAGAAAGCTAAGTGCTGAAGAACTGATGCTTTTGTTGGAGAAGACTCTTAAACTGAAAAAATTAAGTCTGTCACTGTTTCCCCATCTATTTTCCATGAAGTGATGGGGCCAGATGTCATGATCTTAGTTTTGTGAATGTTGAGCTTTAAGGTAACTTTTTCATTCAGTTCAGTTCAGTTCAGTCGCTCAGTTGTGTCCGACTCTTTGCGACCCCATGAATTGCAGCACGCTAGGCCTCCTTGTTCATCACCATCTCCTGGAGTTCACTCAAACTCACGTCTATAGAGTCTGTGAGGGGATGAAAGTCCTAGGTCCCTACTGGCACCCTCAGATACCACCCCTGCAGAGGCATGAAGGCACCTCTTTATGGCCGTGAGGGGAGGAAATTTAAGCTCTAACTTGGTCTTTGCTGGTGTGGGTGCTAATGGGGTCATAGGTTTTTCTCTGGATTTTGACTGGTGTAAGGTAATTATTTGGCTTCTCCAGTGGCTCAGTGGAAAAGAAACCTCCTGCCAATGCAGGAATCATGGGTTCTATCCCTGGGTCAGTAAGATCCCCTGGAGGGGGAAATTGGCAACCCACTCCGGTATTCTTTCCTGGGAAATCCTGTGACAGAGGAGCCTAGTGGGCTATAGTCTATGGGGGCACAAAAGAGTTGGACATGACTTGGCAAAAAAAAAAAAAAAACCAACTACAAAGGTGATTATTGTCTGAAAGTCTTCTATATCCTTAAACTGCTCATTTTCTGGTCCTTTGCTAGAGAGACTGATCTTTGTTGGGCCTTTTGCTACTCTTATTGCTATTTCTGAGTTGCTGGCCTCTAAGTTCCACATCTGGGATGGTATGAGAGAAAAAGACAACCTAGGAAATTCACTGCTGTAGTATTTTCTGAGACCAAGTCTTTGGCTGGTCTGCCTTTGTCCACATTTCATCTTCCTCTTCTCCTTCTCCATTTTTGAAAATTATATAATTTATAATTATAAATTTTATAGTTATATATAAATATATATTTTATATTTATAACTATAGAAATTATAAATAATATATAATTTATAATTATAATATCCAGGGTTTGTTGAACTTAGGCGGTACAATAAAGAAATGTATATGCAATTCATCTTTGCCAAATTAAAAGTCATCCCAGGTCTGGTATGTCTACATTTTTATTATTTAACTACTTTGTTGTCATTCAGTTGCTCAATCGTGTATGACTCTCCAATCCCACAGACTGCAGCAGGCCAGGCTTCCCTGTCCTTCAGTATCTTCTGGAGTTTGTTCAAACTCATGTCCATTGAGTCAGTGATGCCTTCTAACCATTTCAGCCTCTGTTCCCTTCTTCTCCTTCATTGAATCTTTCCCAGGATCACAGTCTTTTCCTGATGATTTGACCCTTTGCATCAAGTGGCCAAGGTACTGGAGCTTCAGCTTCAGCATCAATCTTTCTAATCAATATTCAAGGTTTATTTCCTTTAGTATTGACTGGTTTGATCTCTTTGCTGTCCAAGGGACTCTCAAGAGTCTTCTCCAAAACCACAGTTTGAAAGCATCAATTCAACTGCAACTTTGTATATTTTTGTGTTTTTTTCCTTCCAAAATGGCACTTGGTTAAGTTGTTTTGAGGACATTTTTATATTAAGGTTGGACTCCCCTGGTAGCTCAGATGGTAAAGACTCTGCCTGCAATGCAGGAGACCCAGGTTCGTTTCCTGGGTTGGGAAGATCCCCTGGAGAATGTAGTGGCAATCCACTCCAGTATTCTTGCCTGAGGAATTCTTTGGACAGAGGAGTCTGGTGGGCTAAAGTCCATGGGGTCTCAAAAAATCAGATAAGAATCAGCAACTAACAACAAAGACATACATTAAGGTTATTATTTATTTTGTCCTATATGAGCAAATATTTTATGAAACTTTTTATCTGACTATTAATTTCATTTATGGTGTTTTTTCAGCCACATAAAGTTTAAAACTCTGTATGGAAAAACATTTGTAATAGTTATCCTTTTGAATTCATCCATTGTTTTGAACTCATGTATTTTATGACCATTCTGCAATTCAATAAATTTTTTTGAATATTTTTTCTTTTCTTATTTTAAATTTGTTTCTTTTGGTTTGTTTTACATTTAATCCTTTAATCCATATGGAATTTGTGTGTGTAATAAGATAAAACTATAATGTAATATTTTGTTTTATGAAAGAATCAACACATCATGCTATTATCCTTATTAAATCATTTTTTCCTTTCTTTAGAGCCTAGAATTACCTCCATGTGCTCTGATTTCCATGATGTGATGCTATTTTCTGACTTTTCTGCTTTGTAATTTCTTATAAAGCCACCATTCCATTTAACCAGAGGCCCTAATCTTTTATCTCTGTCTTGCTTTGTCAACAAGGAAGATCCCACCTCCACATTTCATTAATTCCTAATGCCCTCTACTCTTACTTCCTCTGACTGACTATCAGATATCAGTCAGATATAAGTTGAGACAACTGACTATCTGGGAATAAAAAGTCAAAGATGTTATTTATTTCTCTTTTGCTGAAAAAATGACATTTCCCTTTATTCTATAAAAGAAACATTTTTTATGGTGCCCATGCTAGAGAACACTGAAATAAAATGGTGAGAGAAACAGAGTATTTAGAGAAGAGAGTCAAGAAAGTTCTTTTATAATTCATCAAGATGAATTCTGGAAGTTTCTTGCATTTTATTTGTCCTTAACTAAACTTGGCATTAAATACAATAACTAAAGCATGATTTTATTGAAGGGTAATTGATTTTGGAATAAAGCAAATATGATTTTGAAGCTACCTGGTTTCCACAATGTAGCAGTTAAATGTCCAAAAGAAAGTCAATTTTGCTCCTATGAACCTTGTTTTCTTTATAAACAATACTGATTACCAGAGGGGAGAGAGAAAGGGGAAGGGGCAAGATCAAGGTAGAGGATGAAGAGACACAAACTACTATGTATAAATAAGTAAGCTACGAGGATATATTTTACAGCACAGGAAATAAAGCCAATATTTTATAATAACTTAAATGGAGTATAATCTGAAAACTTGTTGAATCATTCTTCATTATCTGTGAGGGTTTTGCAGTTGTTGTTCAGTTGCTGTTATGTCTGAATCTTTGCAACCCCATGAACTGCAGCATGTCAGGCTTCCCTGTCGTTTAGTGTCTCCTGGAGTTTGCTCAAATTCACATCCATTGAGTCAATGATGCTATCCAATCATCTCAGCCTCTGTTGCCTCTTCTCCTCCTGCCCTCAGTCTTTCCCAGAATAAGGGTCTTTTCCAATGAGGTGACTCTTTGCATCAGGTGGCCAAAGTATTGGAGCTTCAGCTTCAGCATCAGTCCTTGCAGTCAATATTCAGGACTGATTTCCTTTAGGATGGAAATCCTAAAGTCCTTCAGGACTGGTTGGATCTCCTTGCAGTCCAAGGGACTCTCAAGACTCTTCTCCAGCGTGACAATTTGAAAGCATTTATTCTTCAGCTTATGTATCTTAACTTTCCTCATCCATAAATGGGTCTAATGTTAAGAGTTACTTTGTAGAGCTATCATGCCTGACACATAACAAGTTCTCAGTAAAATAGTAACTCATTAACTTGAATTGAAGCTCGTCATCTTCCAGATGGGGAAGCTGACCCAGAGGATGAACTGAGTTGGCAGAGCAAGGACTGTGTGTGTATTATTCGCTCAGTCATGTCCAACTCTTTGTGACCCCATAGACTGTAGCCCATCAGGCTCCTTTGTCCATGGAATTCTCCAGGCAAGAATATTGGAGTGGATTTTCTCCAGGGGATCTTCCCAACCCAGGAAATGAACCTGGGTCTCCTGCATTGCAGGCAGATTCTTTATTGTCTGAACTATCATGGTATCTTCCACTACAGTTCTCATTTCCTGATTCTCTGGACCTAAGATGGACATCAAAGAGTCTCAGGGTGAATCCTTCCCACAGAGGAAAGGGAATTACACTGTAACTATGAGGGAAGAATTATCTGCTCTATAAATTAACATATATCATGTCTGATTTTGAGGCATCTACGAATCCAGAATAGGCAAATCTTTGAGAAAGATGTTTTGTTTTGTTTTGCATGGGCATCGTTCCTGCTTGATAATTAAGAAAACTGAAGTGAAAATTGAACTATGTTAATCATAAAAATTACATGTAGCAACATAAATTTCAAAAAGAAGAGACTTTTTTTTTTTTTTTTCAAAAAAAAAAAAGACATTTATGCTTCCTGTAACTACTCACTATATTCTGCTTTTTCTGTCAACAGAGTATCAGGTTCTAGATAAACAATTTCACTGAGATTTGTAGGGGGGAGGACAATGCTACTTAATTTTAATGTTTTCCCCAAAAGCAATGCATTATAAAATATGGTTTAGAGTTTAAACTGAGATAAACCTTGTTAACGGTCAGGAGAAGAAAAAAAAACAGTCTATGTCAGACCATATGTACTGTTGTTTTCTTAATTTGGAAAATACAGAGAGTGCTAGTTCTTCATGTTCAGAAAGCATGTACAGACCATTCTTCCTAGCTACACCATCATTCCTTTAAAAAAAAAAAACAGAACATGCTCCATGAATAAGCCTTTCCACAGGGCCTCAATTTTAATTTTCCAGAGTTTGGAGAGGCATTATCCATCAAGTTCCCTCCACTGTTGAGAATAATGCTGTTTTTGTCACACATGGGGTCTATTTTGAGCTCAAATATGCACACCAACAGTAGACTACAGGCTTGCACAACTGTCAGCACAATGCCCCATTACAAACTGTCCCTATAGCAAGATGACTTCATTTTAGCAGGCTGTTCTGCTTACTACATTCTCCCTGACTTCACAGTTCAGCACAGTCAAACAAGGTGATGGCATTTTTAAGGCTCCAGATTTTATTGGTCTTCAAATTAAGGTAGGTGGCCAGGTGTTATGTCAGAGCTTCACTGGAGCAACCTCGTGATAAATTTGAGTACATCAAAATTATAAGAGGGTACTTATTTTATACTAGAAACATAAATACTGGTTTATGAAAACTGCTGCTGTAACAGGAAGTGACTTCATATATCATTACCTGAAATAAGATTGTGGGAAGGTCTAGCGTTAATCTGAACCATCGTTAAAACCTGGGACACATTGTTTTTCAAGGACTCTGTATTAGAATCCAAGTGTCGTCTATTTGCATTGTGAGCTTTCTACTTACTGAATGCTAGTAAAAACCCTGTACTTTAATTATTTCACACATATTTGTATGTTTTCTAATTTTCTATGAAGACACAACATTAAAGACATATACCATGATCCGTAAGCAATCATGTCTTCTCTTTGAGTTATATGCTTTGCCCAGAAATAAATTTTGCTCAAAATTAGAGCATGCCTGTACATGAGAAAAGAGCCTCATATGAACATTAGGGTAGGTGGAGTAAGTTAAAGGATAGATATGTGAAGTCTCAAGACTTGAAAGGAATTCTAAGCACTAGTAGAAGTGTGTGAGTAAAGAAAAGATCATTTAACATTTTAGTTTTTCTTTTCTTCTAAAATGGTAGCAATGGATTTTTGTGTGCTCAGTCACTTCAGTCATGTCTGACTCTGCGACCCAATAAACTGTAGCCCACCAGGCTCCTCTGTCCATGGGATTCTCCAGAGAAGAATACTGGAATGTATTGCCATGCCCTCCTCCAGGGAATCTTCCCAACATCTTCTGCATTGCAGACTGATATTAACCACTGAGACAATGCATCAAAGAACTCAACAACAACAACAACAAATATTATCTATCCTTCCTCTCAACAAATACTCTGCCAAGTTCTTTTTGAACCTGCTTTGTGTTTCACAAAATAGTGTCTAAGTAAAGTGTTAGTTGCTCAGCAACGTCCAACTCTTTGGCAGACCCCATGGACTGCTCATCTGTCCATGGAATTCTCCAGACAAGAATACTGGAATGGATAGGCATTCCCTTTTTCAGGGGATCTTCCTGACTCAGGGATAGAACCCAGGTCTCCTGCATTGGCAGGTGGATTCTTCACCATTTGAGCCACCAGGGAAGCCCATCTAAGTAAAAAAATGTGCAATGTGTACATACATTTATGTCATTTATGTACCTGATTTTAAATGTTCATGACTAACTGCAGCTAAAAAATAAATGATCAAATGTATAAAACTTGCTATTTTTCTTCAGGTAAAAGATTTTAGAATTTTCAAATTCACTTTGATAAATTCTCTCATCTACTACTTTCGATAATTCTTTACTTTGTTAATTGAATTCAGTGAAACACGTTCTATGTGGGAATTCATTCTCAAGAGCAGAACTAGCTCGGGCATCTATTAGAAGTTCATTTATTCTTCTATCCAACTCTGTCCCGAGTGGGTATGCAGCTGTCTAAGATTTAGAGCTGTTTTGCAGATCATTTAGAACAATTCAGAGTCAATATAATATTAACAGTTTGGAAAGCAGGCTATTAAGAATATAAAAATAAAACTGTGGTTTTCTAACAAGTTTTGTAAATAAGTAAACATGAACAAAGATTTAGAGATCTCATGACTTTGCTTTAATAATTGAAAAATACAGCAAAATTAATGTTTAAGAAAAATTTTTAGCTAGAAAATTTAGGGCATTAGGCCCTATAGATCAGAGAACCAAGGATTTAAAATACTCATAAAATGTTGTCATTCATTTCAAGTATGGTTAACTCAGAGGACACAATAAACATAAATAAATGTTCTCCAGGGTTCTGGTTAGTCTTTTTATTCTAAGCCTACTTGTACTCTGGGAGAGACTGATTTCTTGATTTTATAAATACTACATAAATTTGCAATCGCAGATTTTCACCTTTGGTTCAATCTTTCTCTTGTACTTTATATTTAATATTCTATTAGCTCTACTCTTTATAAAAAAAGAACTTTTCTGGATTGATTACCGTTAGGAACCAAAACTCTTGTCATTTAAGCCTTTTCTAGGTGANATAAATTTGCAATCGCAGATTTTCACCTTTGGTTCAATCTTTCTCTTGTACTTTATATTTAATATTCTATTAGCTCTACTCTTTATAAAAAAAGAACTTTTCTGGATTGATTACCGTTAGGAACCAAAACTCTTGTCATTTAAGCCTTTTCTAGGTGACAAAAGAACAATGTGATGAGAAATAATTTGTTTTAAACTTTAAATGAAAGGCATCTTTCTTTTCTTTGCTTCATTAGTAGAGAACAAAACAAAAAACAACCCATAATTTTGGTCTTATTTTGCACCTTTCATTGGAAAAAAGGTAATCCTAGTTTAAAGTAATAAATAAATCTTAGCATAATTAAATTGTGCTATGACACTAAATTATAGAGCCAGTCAGTCAGTTCAGTCACTCAGTCATGTCCGACTCTTTGCAGCCTCATGGACTGCAGCATGCCAGGCCTCTCTGTCCATCACCAACTCCCAGACTTTACTCAAACTAATGTCCATTGAGTGAGTGATGCCATCCAACCATCTCATCCTCTGTCATCTCTTTCTCCTCCTGCCCTCAGTCTTTCCCAGCATCAGGGTCTTTTCCAGTGAGTCAGCTCTTCGCATCAGNGAAAAGTTATGACCAACCTAGATAGCATATTCAAAAGCAGAGACATTACTTTGCCAACTAAAGTCTGTCTAGTCAAGGCTATGGTTTTTCCAGTAGTCATGTATGGATGTGAGAGTTGGACTGTGAAGAAGGCTGAGTACTGAAGAATTGATGCCTTTGAACTGTGGTGTTGGAGAAGACTCTTGAGAGTCCCTTGCACTGCAAGGAGATCCAACCAGTCCATTCTGAAGGAGACGAGTCCTGGGATTTCTTTGGAGGGAATGATGCTGAAGCTGAAAGTCCAGTACTTTGGCCACCTCATGCGAAAAGTTGACTCATTGGAAAAGACTCTGATGCTGGGAGGGATTGGGGGCAGGAGGAGAAGGGGACGACAGAGGATAAGATGACTGGATGGCATCACTGACTCGATGGACGTGAGTTTGAGTGAACTCCGGGAGTTGGTGATGGACAGGGAGGCCTGGCGTGCTGCAATTCATGGGGTCGCAAAGAATCCGACACGACTGAGCGACTGAACTAAACTGATCTTCACAGAAAGGAAAAGAAAGTTATAAAGCAAGAAAGAATCTGATTCTAGATAGAATCCTTGAATCGTAGACAAGGTTTTAATGTGATGAGTTGGTAACAGGGAGCCCTTACAGACTTTTGGGCTGATGGAGAAAACATGTATGTGCAGGAGAAGCTATCTTAAGAATATGGGGGCGGGGGGCTTACATATGGGATAGTTTATGATGGAAATGGAGTCCAGTTAGACAGTGATTGATGTAATTCCAGTATAGGATGATCAAAGTCTGGACTATGGTGATGGCTATGGGATCAGAATCCTAGGGAAGAAACCCTCCTGAAGAACTCAGTTGTCTCAGTGGTGATTTATATGCAACAGTAAACAGGTGTGTGGGGTCAGTGCTGCATTTGGAAAGAAACTGAACGTATAAAGCTAGGATAATTAATTGCTTCTTTTTATTGACATACAACTCACATCCTGTAGTAGTCAGGGTTCTATAATGAAACAGAACCAATAGGATTGATTGACTTATGATTGATTGGTCACATGGAGGCTGAGAAGTTCTACCATCTGTTGTCTGCAAGCTGGAGACTCAGAAATGTGCTGGTATATATTTCTGTCCAAGGGTTGGAGAAGACTGATGTCTCAGCTCAGACAGGCAAGTACGAAAGGAGTGAATCTTTCCTTCCACCATTCTTTGTTCTATTCGAGCCCTGAAAGGATTGGATGATGTCACCCATATTGGGGAGAGCAACCTGGTAAACTGAGTCCACTCATTCAAATGTGAATGTCCTCTGGAAGTGTCCTCACAGACACGCTCAGAAATGTTTAATCTGGGCACCCCATGGCCCAGTCAAGTTGACAAAATTTACCCTCCTCACGTATACCATTCAGTTGTTTCTAGTATATGCACAAGCTTGTGCAACAGTCACCATTATCTAATTCCAGAACATTTTCATTAAACCAGAAAGGATCTCATACGTATAAGCAGTCACTCCCTTTCCCCTTTCCCTGCAGCCCTGGCAACCACTGATCTACTATCTATCTCTATCAGTTTGCCTATTCTGAACATTTCATATAAATGGACTCATATAATATGTGGCCCTTTACTTTGGGCATCTTAACTTAGCAGAATATTTCCAAGATTTACCCATATTATATTATTTCATTCTTTTTTATGGATGAATACTATTTCATCATCTGGATATACCACATTTTATTCATCTATTCACCAGTTAATTTGGGTTCCCATTTTTTATAGTTATACACAAACATTCATAGCAATATTATTCACAAGTTTTTGTATATGTACAAGTTTTGCTCATATGGTTTTAATTCCCTTGGGTATATACCTTGGAGTGAAATTGCTGGACCATATGGCAACTATGTTTAACCATCTGAGCAACTGCCAAACTGTTTTTCACAGTAGCTACATCATTTTACATTTCTACCAGCGATGTATGAAGGCTCCAGTTAGCCCGCATTACACCAACACTTGTAAGCTTTTTTATTTTATAGCCATCTTAGTGGGTGTGATGGAGGAGGAAATGGCAACCCACTCCAGTATTCTTGCCTGGAGAATCCCATGGACAGAGGAGCCTGGCAGGCTACAGCCCAAAGGGTTGCAAAGAGTCAGACACGACTGAAGCAACTTAGTACATAGCAGTGGGTGTCAAGTGATACCTTATTATGTATGTGTTGTATTGCCTTAGTGACTAATGTTGAACATCTTATGTGTTTATTGGCCACTTACATCCTTTGGAGAAATGTCTGTTCATATCCTTTGCCTATAATGAAATTTTTGCCATGTCTCTTGACCCACTCTAAGACCAGCTCCACTAAATACCATGTTTGATAGCTCTTTAGGGTATACTCTGCCCTAGGTAAATTTTTAAAAATTCTGAGGTTTCCAAGTTTTTTTATGGAGCTACTGTGATGCCTCTTTCATTTTATTTGGTCTATAAATATGTGATCAAGAAATTTAAACTGCACTGGGGAACTATTTCTATAATTGTTCCTTCTTCTTCATTATTGTTATTGATATTAACACTTTGGGTTTATTTTTTTAACCTTCATCTGATACCAAGGACAAACCAAGTAGAATTCTTTACAAAAGTTGATTAACTTTCTTTGAACTTTCTCCCAAATGGAGGTTGGTGCTTTCAAATGAATGGCATACTACAATGAGTATGAGAAACAAACTGCACAAAGATTTTTAAAGTAGCTTTAAAATAAAGGACTTGAACTATTTTTTTCTCAAACTTTTCTTTCGCCTTTAACATTCTATGATACTAAAACAGTTGGTTGTTAACTGAGATGGAATGGGAACCCAGGAATTCTAACTTAAAGCTCCTTTCCCTGGTCAAGATGCCATTTTTATTTGATGAAATAACATTTGCAAAGTCTTAACTGGTCCCTTGGAGGCTGAAAAATCTGGAAACATAAGAAATAGGTCATAGAAGGAAAGGTTCAGAAACTAATATATCTAATTAAGAAAGTGGTCATAGTAATTATTTGGTGGGTGAACTGTACTTATAGATAAAAGCCACAGTTTAAAAATGCAAAACAGATGGCTCTTAGGCAGTAGAGTGAAATTCTTCCTTGGGACCCAATGGGATTTGGAATGACACATTTTTGAAAAGCCCAAAATGTTAACAGAAACCTTGACATTAGACTTTTTTAAGTGTGGAAAGTATTATCCAATTGCAATCTGCTTCCATCCAGCTATTAGCATGAGATCAAATAAACCTGAAAATAGAATCAGGAGGAAATGGACGCTAATATAATGCTGTGAGTTGAAGGTAAAACAAATTTAAGAACCATGGAAAAGTTTGGGTGTTTTAAATGCTATGTGGCTTTGTTGTCCAGACATTATCTGATTTTTGCCTCGACCTGTTTGAGAGACAAGGGCTGAAGAGAGTGAGGACTCCGAATTTGAATTGATTGGCTGTATTTTGTGCTAAAAGACTTTTCTAGAATTCTTGGACTATTTGAGCCCTAGACCAAAGGGGCTTGAAATCTTATCCTTACATGGAACCCTTGAACTAGTGGAATAAGACAGGATATGATTGAATGCTAAGTGATATATTATTTGAGTTATATGCTAGAGGAAGTCAGAGTACAGAGATTGATCTAGGTCAGAGTAATCAGGCTCAGGAAGAGCATTCAGGACACAGTGACCTCGGACTGAACTTGATTTAGTGAGTGGAATTCAGTCAAGAGAAGCAGAGAGGAGAGTGTCTTCTATCGAATGAATGAAGTCTCTAATGAGTGAGTATTGTAAGGAGTGAAGATTTGGTGTTGGAGATGGGCCTGGTATGTTCAGGAGGCAGAAAGCAGTCTTCTGTCCCTGGGGTGGAATAGCTTATTAGATGTGAGAAATCTATAGAGCTGGTTACTTTACACGGGCCTCCTTGTGAGTTGTGAAAACTCTTGTTAGTAAAAGACTGAAGGAGCAGGAAGCTGGTTGCTGGATGCCCACCCTAAAAGTGTCAAAGGCTGTAGTATCAGAAGAGAAATGTTACCTAGGAAGAATCAGCATTAGCATTTCATTTTTTAAAATGCAATTTCAAATCTTGCCTTCATCTAATTTCTTGGTAGATCTGTGTTACCACAACATAGAATCATAGAATTGTATGGCAGGATGTGAAACTTTAAACAACATTTAAAATGATCTAATTCATTCTTGCTATATGTGAGAGACCTAGGAGTTCCAATGAAACAAGTGACTTGCTCAAAGTAGCACCTGGGACATGGTAGGAGCCCCCTCTCTCAGACCCTGCCTTCTGTACAACAAAAAATTCATCACTTAAGCTTCAATCCTGATTTGCTGACATCCTCATGTTTCATCCTACATTTAAATTAGCCAAGTATATGCTTCACTGCTTCCTAGTATCTTTGTGGATAAAATATCATTTTATATAAAGCAGCCTAGAATCATGTCCCTCAAGGTTTGGTTCATAAATCAATGGCATCAGAACATTCCTAAATCCCATCTCGGAATTATCCACATTGGGATTTCTATGGCTGGGTTCTCAGAATCTGCATTTTAATTAAGAATATAGGTAACTCTATCTTTCCTGGTGGCTCAGTTGGTAAAGAGTCTGCTGGGTTCAATCCCTGGGTCCAGAAGATCCCCCGGAGAAGGAAATGGCTGTCCACTCCAGTATTCTTGCCTGGAGAATTCTATGGGTTGCCTGCAGTCCATTGGGTCACAAAGACTTGGACACAACTGAGTGACTATCATACTTCCCCCATGGGTAACTTTGTACACTGTTTTGAGAATCACTGCTCTAAAGCAAAATAGAACTCATCCAGAATATTTTTATTTTATTTTTGAGCTTCAGGTGAGTTGTATGACAAAAACAAATTCAGTTCAGTTCATTGCCCAGTTGTGTCTGACTCTTTGCGACCCCATGGACTGTAGCACTCCAGGCTTCCCTGACCATCACCAACTCCTGGAGCTTGCTCAAATATGTACATCGAGTCAGTGATGCCATCCAACCATCTCATCCTCTGTCATCTCCTTCTCCTCCTGCCTTCAATCTTTCCCAGTATCAGGGTCTTTTCAAATGGGTCACTTCTTCCCATCAGGTGGCCAAAGTACTGGAGTTTCAGCTTTAGCATCCGTCCTTCCAATGAATATGCAGGACTGATTTCCTTTAGGATGGACTGGTTGGATCTCTTTGGGAGTTTCAAGAGTCTTCTCCAACACCACAGTTCAAAAGCATCAATTCTTTGGTGCTCAGCTTTCTTTATACTCCAACTCTCACATCCAAACATGACTACTGGAAAAACCATAGCTTTGACTAGATGGACCAAAGTTGGCAAAGTGATGTCTCTGCTTTTTAATATGCTGTCTAAGTTGGCCATAACTTTTCTTCCAAGCAGGAAGCATCTTTTAATTTCATGGCTGCAGTCACCATCTGCAGTGATTTTTGAGCCCCCCCAAATAAAGTCTCTCACTGTTTCCATTGTTTCCCTATTTGCCATGAAGTGATGGGACTGGATGCCATGATCTTAGTTTTCTGAATGTTGAATTTTAAGCCTTTTTCACTCCCTCTTTCACTTTCATCAGGAGGCTCTTTATTCTTGAAGAACAATTGAAATAATTGCTAATTTGTTATATATGAGTTCAAGAACTGTGGATTATTCATTTTAATGTAAACACACATACTCATATATTCAATCACTGGAATCTTACCGGGAAAAACATAAAAATGTGAATTGTTGTTGTTGCTCAGTCACTAAGTACTGTCCAGCTGTTTGCAACCCCATGGATTACTGCATGCTAGGCTTCCCTGTCCTTCACTATTTCCTGGACTTTTCTCAAACTATGTCCATTGAGTCAATGATGCCATCCAACCATCTCATTATTAGTTGCCCCTTTTTCCTCCTGCCTTCAACCTTTCCCAGCATCAGGGTCTTTTCCAATGAGTTGGCTCTTCACATCAGGTAACAGGGTACTGGAGCTTAGCTTCAGCATCAGTCCTTGCAATGAATATTCAGAGTTGATTTCCTTTAGGATTGACTGGTTTGATCTCCTTGCTGTCCAAGCTCTTCTCCAGCACCACAAAAGTGTGACTAAATTTCTACTGACATAGCTGCAAGATGCTATCTCCAATTTACTCTATAAGGTATTCAGAAATCAACATAAAAATATCAGTTCAGTTCAGTTCAGTCGCTCAGTCGTGTCCGACTCTTTGCAATCCCATGAATCGCAGCATGCCAGGCCTCCCTGTCCATCACCAACTCCCGAGTTCACTCAGACAACTCTGGGAGATAGTGGACAGGGAATCCTGGCATGCTGCAGTCCATGGAGTCACAAAGCTTTGGACATGACTTAGTGACTGAACAGTAACAGCAACAAGGATGTATATCAGACTCATTGGATTGGATACTTGTATGGCGGAAGGAGGAAAACAGAAGTATGGAAATTTAGAAGGGGGAGGGGGAGTAAAAGCACTACAATGAAATTTGCTAAAGAACCTTACACCAACTNGAGTTCACTCAGACAACTCTGGGAGATAGTGGACAGGGAATCCTGGCATGCTGCAGTCCATGGAGTCACAAAGCTTTGGACATGACTTAGTGACTGAACAGTAACAGCAACAAGGATGTATATCAGACTCATTGGATTGGATACTTGTATGGCGGAAGGAGGAAAACAGAAGTATGGAAATTTAGAAGGGGGAGGGGGAGTAAAAGCACTACAATGAAATTTGCTAAAGAACCTTACACCAACTAAGGACAACACTCCCTTAACCTAAGAGTGGAATAAACTTTATGAAACTAGGTTTAAGAAAAAACATAATAACAAACTTTTAGGCAAATTTTTAAATAATGAGATTAATGATGTCCATAAAATGCACCTTTATTTTTTAAAATTCACCATCCTTCTCTATATATTCACAGATTTTGTCTTCTTTTGTGTATCTTTCTTAGCTCAGTCTGAAAGCTGTGTTTATGGGCATTTTGGAGGAATTGAAGGTTGAGAGGGTTTTGCTCAGAATGTCGTGTCTGACCGAGCTATCTCCTTGGCTATCAGCAACATTAGTCCTTTAGTGAATCAGAATTCTACAGGATGTGGATTAGCATGTAAATGTAATAGGATCATACCGAATAGTGCTGTGGATGAGATGCCGAATTTATTTATTCCCTTAGTAACCAGTTTAGACTTATATCACAATAACCAAGAATTTGTTTTTATTCCTAATGATTCCAGCATGGTGCTAGGAACACATTAGATGATGTTGTTGTTGTTTTTCAAATGTTGAAATATACTAGCTCAATGAGTAAAAGCGAAACAAATCAGGCTCTTGCCTCAAATAAGATTTGAAAAGTTATCACTACACCATACAATAATTGCAAACCTTGGAAAACTTGAAAAAGAGATGTAATAAACAAATCTTCCCTTTCTTAGATTAACAAAACTTTCTTTGCCCTATGGGGGTTCATTCGTCTCCTTGGCTGGGGGCTTCCGAGGTGGTTCAGTGGTAAATAATCTGCCTGCAATGCAGGAGACGTGAATTCTAACCCTGGGTCAGGAAGATTCCCCTGGAGGAGGAAAAGGCAACGAATTCCAGTATCCTTGCTGGGAAAATCCCATGGACAGAGGAGTCTGGTGGGCTACAGTCTATGGGGTTGCAAAGAGTCAGACACCACTGAGTGACTGAGCATGCACGCGCTCATCTCCCTGTTTAGTGACTGGAAATGCATCAGATGATGGCTTAAGCATAAGTGCAAGGGCTGAAATTGTTAGACTAAGAGATCTCGGCTAATCCAAGGACAAAACGGCAAGGGACTAGGGGGAGAGTCATGAGCAAACGAGGATTGGAAAAGTTCTGTGAAGTCTGTTAAACAAGAGGGGAGCTGGCCTGGCCACCGACCTCAGCAGAAGGCAGCTGTTCCTTCCCAGTATAGAAGGTCAAATGAAACTTGGGCCAATGGAACCAGCATTTTTGAGAAAATATCTAAACTAAGTCTTTCTTAGCTGTTATCTTCTTTAATCCTTACAACCTTATGAGGTGGCCGAGGCAGCTATTTCAGGCTTCATTTCAAATGGGATAGCTAAAGGCTCAGAGATCTGAAGTATCTTGCTAAGGTCAGATCAACAGTAGAAGTAGAATATGAACTCACATTTTTTTTTTTAACCTCCAAAGCATGGGCTATCTCTATAATACCACAGTCTACTCTTTAGGCTAAACTGAGAGTGAAGGCAGACCAAGGAGAAAATATAAAGTGTTAAGATCCAGAGGAGAAAAATTTGAGTTCAGATGATCCTGAAAATAGTCAGAAGTTATGATGCCTTAAGTAATTCTTATTTTCCAAACTGGACTAACCTTGACATTATGTCTATGCATGTACCTGGAGCTGTTTACTTGGGTATAATATTTAAAATTTACAAGTCATCAAAAACTTTCATAATGTGTGTTATGTATAGGATACTCTACTAGTTACTAAGCTAGAGGTGGGGTAAGGGTTCAAAGAAACATTCCTCACTCAAGAAGTTTGGAAAGTAATGAGAAAGACAAGACAGATAAAAAAAGTGGGTAATATGAGACTTAAAGTGGAACCGACAAGTGTTATCAGAATACAGAAGCAAAGATAACAACTATAGAGTGGCTTAGGAAGGGAAAATTTCAAGGAGGTACTGAGATTTAAGAGAGGACATAAAAATGAGAAGGGTTTAGATCAGTGGTTCTCAAAGTGTGGTCCCAGACAGACTTTCAATAAGTTTGCAAGCATAAATCTGTTTTTATATAAGACTTTGCCTTCTTTGCTGAGCTGATTGTAGTATTGATAATGCCAAAAAAAAAAAAAAAAGGCTGGTAAAACTGCAGTGACACCAAACTGTAGTTAGCAGTATATAGATACTCTCTTACTGCTAACGATATTCTCGATGAAACAACAAAATAATTTTTTAACTCTTGAGTGTAAGTTTTTTTCGTATGCTGTGTGATAAAATGGGAAGTATACAAAAAACACTTTTACTGTGTTTTGAAGGATGAGAGTCTTTTTAAAAAGTACTTTATGATTGAGTTTCAACTTGAAATAGCTGCTTTTTCTTCACAGGATAACGTTTTTTCTTGAAGGGATGACAAACAGATAAAGTATGGCTATTCAGGCCTAGATATTTGGCAGACATTTTCTTGAAACTGAAGGAAGTGAGCCTGTCACTTTGAGGAAAACAACTGACAGTATTTGTTGGCAAAAATAAAATGAGATTTCAAGTGAAAAATTAGAATTTTGGCAAACCATATCTACCACCATAAGCTTGACAGCTTCCCAAGACTTGATGAGTTTTATGATGAGATAGGTGATGAAATTAATGAATGTAATATATNGAACATTCGGGGGAGTGTGATGAAGATTGGGATCAGCCTCAGAACTGCCTCCTACCCTCCTCCCAACCCACTTTGGCTATTGTTTGGATGGAGGTGGTGATTGAATTAACAAAGCTGTTAAACGCAGCAATGGAGCACACAGAAAAGGATTCAGAGCCCGAAAAAGGCAGCTTCCTTTGCTCTCTGCTCTGGAGCAAAAAATTGCGAGCTGTACTTAAGTGGTACCTGGTGATTATAGTATTAGGGGAGATTTGCTCCTCAATGCCTGTCACTCACTGCTGAAAAGGGGCCTCAACTGGGGAGCCAGATGAGTGGCTGGGACAATGCACAGCTCTGTAATTATGACGCTAATTCCCCAAAGGTCAGAACTCCTTAATCAAACATTAATCAAACCGTTTTGTAAATGATGATGATTTCCATCCAGGGTGGAAGGTAGAACAGTCAGAGGCTGAGCCCTGAGTCCTCTTGAACTAGAATGGAGTTTGAGGATAAGTGCTGGTAAAAGCAAATAGCTTTACTCAGAAAGAACAAATCAGTAGTAGGTTTGTGCTGTTGTTAACATTTTTTACATTTGAAACAATAGAACCTTCTATGTCTTTTTACCTTGAACAACCATGTCGAGGACGAGTTAAGTTATGAGTATCCAGATATGGAGACTGCCCCCCGTCCTTTCTAAGCCCACTCGACTGTAACAGTGCTTCGATTTGCAAAGCCCACTTTGATTCTCAAACCCCGCTTCGATTTATGAAACTGCGCATCTGCATTGTCTTGTCTGCTCCTTGCAACAACTTTAACAGCCAGGCTTAATTCATTACAGAGGTGAGAAAACTGAGACTTAGATTCAGCAGCTTTCCTTTAGCTGGTCAGTGGCAGAGGGAAGACGCAAACCAAAACCTTAGGTTCCAAAATGCAGTGCTTTTTGGACATAAATAGCTTCTGTTACGGGAGCTCTTGGGTTCTTGTATTCCAAGCCATCTGGACCCCTTATTGAGTAACCAGGGTCCCTGTCAACCCTCCCCCAAATAAGAATTCAGGAGCTGATTTTAATGGCTAGGACTCTTCACTGAAAATTTCCCAGTTACAAGTCAATAAACTATACAAATGAACAAAAAACCCTGTACCCTTTCCAATTTCTGAGTCTGCAGAAATACACTTAAAACACATATACACACACACACAGATTTTCTTTCATATTGAAAAGTACACATATTTGTAGATTGGCTGCATGAAAAAGCACCATCTTATTTACTAGGTCACTTATGTCTCATTACACTTTTTTTTAAAGCTTTAACTTTGGCCGATATCAATTTTTTAAGCATTGCTAATCAGTCGAGGTCAAGCTAGTGGTCAGTTTCTAGAAGGTCTCATTATGCAACGGGTCTTAGTTATCCACCTGGGCAAAGTGCGTTTCTCTGCAGTGCTGCGTTGTGCGCACCTGTCTGCAACTCTAGACAGAACACATTGGCTAACAGCCTCCTCTTCCAATCCTCATTTTCTCTCCTTCTCGGGGTGTAAGCTCCCCAAAGTGTGATTAATCCATCTATTGATTGCCTCCTGCCATACTGAGGGTGAGATATGGCTAGCAATTGGTGCCAGGCCGGAGATGTGACTGGACTGCTAAGGCGAGGTGAGAACAGACAAGTGATAGCAGGGGCTTTCCAACCCTGCAGACGGAGAAAGCAACAATAGCCGTGCTTCCCACAAGCTTTGCAAAATGATCCTTCTCATCAAAACGCAGCTGATTCTTTTTTGAATGAATTATAATGTCTATCCCCTGCTATCTCTTTTGGCTTCACAAAGGTCTAATAAAAGTTTATGGGTAAAGGGGAAGAAGATGAAAAAAAAAAAAAAAAGTAACCAGACAGAAACCTCCTGGATATAGAGCCAAACAAGAACGTGCTGCTTTGATTGAAGCAGTCCAGGCAGAGGTAATGGATGACCATGTGCATGCCAACCAAAGGGATTAGAAAAATAGGCAGGTATTTATCTAATATCCAGAGGCACTGCAGATGGGGGAAGGTAGGTGCAGATAAGCCCAGGGGATAGGTAAAGACTCGAGAGAGAAACATCTTCTACCTGAAAATGAAGAGGTTGAAGTGAAAAACATGGACATTTAACTCATTCCCAAGGGAAGTTTGGGTCAGTAAAATGAGGCAAGACAATTTGTCAGAAAAATGTCAGAAAAGCTCCCCTCCCCCATTTCTGCCCACAAGAAATCAAATATGCCTGTCCTCAGCCTGAGATGCCACACTGCCTTTCCTTCTGCTTCCTATGTTTGGAAGAAACACTGGTCCACATAGTCCCACACTTCATTTCAGCAAGTCCTGTCTGAAGCAGGAAGTCACCTGGGATGCTGCAGCAACTTCCGTTTCCTGTGGAATTGATTTTCAATACATCCAAGCCAAAACCAAGTAAGTAGAAAAGTTCATCGGTGGTTTAAAACCTAGTGGCCCATTCTGGGTCAGGGAGAGTAACAGTGTAAGTCTTAAGAAACCAGAAGTAGCTCTCCTTTCTCTGACTAATGTTGGCTTTCCTTCTTATCTGTCCCAAAGGATACATACAGACATCTGGAAGAGAGAACCAGATTTGACTAAGGATGAAAGAAATGGCCCTAAGTGTTAAAATGGCCAAAATTAAACCAAGAACAGAAGATAAGTTAATTATAGAAAATTTTAATAAAAACAAATTAATTCTGACATATGTAGTATATTTATGTAAATTAGATATAAAGAATCTAATAATTTTTAAATACCTACCTAAGCGTTAGTTTCTTGCTTGGGGCTGAATGTTACACAGTGATCAAGGCACGAATTTTGCACTGAAAGAATGTGTACCTTGTGGAAGAACAGACCCTTAGACTACAGGGCCAAAATTGTATAGGAAGGTTTTCAGCACAGGGTGAGATGGGAATCTAACCTAGTCACTGATCTGAGTCTTGATGATTTTTTCTTAGGGTTCCTGGAGGAAATGATATATGAACTGAAACCCCCCAAAATGGATAGGAGTTTGTCTTATTATAGAAGAGGCAGATAGAAGAGAGGTAAGACAGTGGTGGAGAAAAATAAGATCATTCTAGACTGAAGGACCATCATCACACAGGCCTGGAGGTGAGAGTTCAGGGCACTAAGCTACTACACATGACCAGAGCTTAGTGTATTAGTTTGGAGAGTCAGATCAGGGCCCTGTGGGAAGTTGTAAAGGATTCAAACTTAATTTTGAGGGCAAGCACAGAGCCACAGATGGATTTAAATAGAATAGTGATCTGAGCAAGGTTGACAGTGCAGGGAATGGGTTGGAAAAGGACAACACTAGCAAGTAGGTACCAGTTAGGAGAGAACTGCTCTCCCTCTAGCAGGTGGCCTGATCCCAGGAGTGGACAAAGGGATTGGGTGGAGAAGAGGGAGGAAACAAGGTGAGTTTTAGGAAGAAACTGTGTCCATTGAGAATGTACCTAAAAAGTATTGTTCTTATTATGAATGGGCTCTAGGAAGGCCTTAACATGCCTTAGATGACCAATAAACGTTAACAAAAATGTAAATGAACATTTGCTCTTTGCAGTGGGCTCAGTTCAGTTCTGTCACCCAGTTGTGTCTGACTCTGTGACCCCACGGGCTGCAGCACGCCAGGCTTCCCTGTCCATCACTATCTCCCGGAGCTTGCTCAAACTCAAGTCCATCAAGTTGGTGATGCCATCCAACCATCTCATCCTCTGTCATCCCCTTCTTCTCCCACCTTCAATCTTTCCCAGCATCAGGGTCTTTTCTAATGAGTCAGTTTTTTGCATTAGGTGGCCA
The DNA here is from genome assembly GCA_006410875.1 of Neotragus pygmaeus. Lineage (NCBI taxonomy): Eukaryota > Metazoa > Chordata > Mammalia > Artiodactyla > Bovidae > Neotragus > Neotragus pygmaeus. Next base: position 358,609 of record SJYV01014081.1, on the reverse strand, counting down.
AAGTATTGGAGCTTAAGCTTCAGCATCAGGCTTTCCAATGAATATTCAGGACTGATTTCCTTTAGGATTGATTGGTTTGATCTCTTTGCAGTCCAAGGGACTCTCAAGAGTCTTCTCCAAAGCCACAGTTCAAAAGCATCAGTTCTTCGGTGCTCAGCTTTCTTTATGGTCCAACTCTCATATCCATATGTGACTACTGGAAAAACCATAGCTTTGACTAGATGGACCTTTGTTGGCAAAGTAATGTTTCTGCTTTTCAATATGCTCTCTAGGTTTGTCAGCTTTTCTTTCAAGAGGCAAGCATCTTTTGCAGTGGGTTGAGTGGGACCACCTCCAGGAGACAATACATTTGTGAGGTTTATATTCTACTGGTAGAACAGTTCCAGAGTATAAGGGAAATCTATGCAGAATTCAAAGGGAAAATGGAGTCACAGGCCACATGTAAAGACCTGTCCATGCCACAATGACTGAAAGTCACTTTGGGCCATTGTGCTGTCTACCACCAGCTGGTGAAGACAAAGTTGCATGTGTTGGAGATGAGCAAACCATTTCCCACAAAATCAGTGTCTCAATATATTTCTTGGCACCAACATCACACTGGACTAAAGAAGAATGTGGTTTGGAAATAGGCTAAGATTTAATAAATGCAACAGTCTGTGAGAAACACCAGTGTTCCAAATACAAAGCATAGTCTCTGATAGAAATATTATTTCTTAGTGTCTTTATTAATAAATTGAAAAGAGGGATTCTCTTATTGATGCAAATCACAGATGCTTCTGAATTATGCAGCTTTGTCAACACCCAGCAGATCACAATGTCCCCAAAGAGGTTAGAAACAAGGGACAGGAAATAATAAAACAAGGTTAAATTTGGCTACATGGAAACTACATCTGGGGAAAGATAATTCAAAAAGCAGATATTCACTGGGCCAAGGAAATCTGGACCACACTGATGCCAAAGGAGACCCAGGTGCTATACCGGATGGCAGATGAGGTGGGGGTTTAAAATATGCAATGGCAGTCCAAAACCCATTTGGTCCTGGCCTGTCTCATCTGATCAAGAAAACTGATTTAAAACAAAACAAAACAAAACTCCTCTGCCTTAGCCGTATATGCTTGTAGGCCATTCACAAAGAAAATTCTGCCCATTCACTGCTTTGGTTTTTACTAAGATAAAGCAAAAATCATCTACTAGAACTATAAAGCCTCTACCATTATCTCAAGTTCATGGCCAGTGCTTTTCAGTTAAAGACATAAAGCCATGGTAATTTGCATACAGTAACTTCATTCATAGTAACTCAAGATGCACTGCTAGTATTCTTTCATTATTCTCCATTATTGTCTCTTTGTAACAGGTAAGTGGCTAGTCACTCATATGCTCCATCCCTGCTTTCCATATTCAGTAGCTAAGGCATGGTTGCCAAGGGTATTCAAGAATGCCAGTTATTGATTTCTTAGTCTGGTGCTTTGTCCATTACAGGGACATGATCTTTCTAAACAATTTAGGGTATGAGAGTCTTGAAATGGAAAGGGAAAATTGTCATCAACACCACCACCAACTCAAAGGGGCACTATTGGATGATTCAAGGAGAAAGTAAATTACATGGCTTAAGGCACTAAATTTTTAAAGTTAATTGATGCATAACTTTCAAACTGTCTTCATGCTAAAATTCAGAACTTTGGATATTCCTTAGTCTAAGCTTTATTATTAATCTACTTTGAATTATGAAAAGAAATATAGATAGGAAATTATCATAATAATTTCAGTGCTAAAGATTTCTTAAGGTCAATATCCAGTTTGGCTAGAAATCCTGACAGAAAGAAAGGCAGGAAATGGAAGTAAACACTATAATTGCAAAGAAAATTATTTCATTATTTCCTTAATTTACTTTCACGACTTATTGATCACACTGAGAGGATGTAAATGTTCTGGGAGCAAAAGCATATGATTTCATCCAGTTGAAAGGGCTCAAATTTAAACAAACCCATTGGCCATGGACATGTGTGGGCACAGTCCCATGGCTGTTTCTGATGTGCATGCTCAAAAGATCTCCCCAGAATTAAAATTGCATTTTGACCTTGACTGGAATCTGGGCACTGTGGTTTTAGAGCTTTGTTTGTAGTCAGATTCATTTCAGTCATATTGTCTAAGTGGTGACTCATTATTGCAATTCAAGAAAGGGATCGTTTGTGGCTTGTGTGGAAGATAGTAAATTTTATAGCATATATAATTTGGAACACGTCTGTGTTCAGCCCATATGTGGAGATCTGCCCGGATGCTTATTATTATGCTTATCTGCAAATGACCAGATGGCCTTGGCCAAATGTAGAGAACCATTTAGTGCCATTTTAAACCATTAAGGCTATTAACTCTGACTTGAGATAATCCTTTGCCCAAAGGGAACTAGTTTTGCTGTCCTTCAAAGTCATCAAATGTAATTAAATGCCATATTGAGGCATAGACTTTAATGGATTAAGGAAAAAACACTGTCAACCAGTCCTGGGTCAACCAAAGCAGAGAGAATGTAGCAATAGATCAAAAAGATTGTGTATTAGGTAGGGTACTGGCTTAGCTGCTGTAACAAAGAATCCCTAAAAATACAATGACTCAAAAAAGATAATCTGTCTCTTTCGAAGCAAAAGTTAGAGGTAGGTGGGTGGTCTAAGACATGCAGATTATCTCTTAAGATCATCTAGAGACCCATATTTCTTCTATCTCATTTTTCTGACATCTGTTATGGCATTTTCCTTACCTACATAGTTGAACCTATCTCACCAACGCAACTACATTTCAGTGCAGCTATGTGGGGAAAAGAGAAAAAGAGAGAACAAACAATTTTGTCTGAAGAAATTAATGGTGAAAATGCATATATCATTTCTGTTTATAATTCCACTGGTATGAACTTAGCTATTTCATCACCACTCATTGTAAGGAAGACTGGAAAATGTAATCCTCAACAACTCAGTGGGGTAGAAAGTTTTACTTCAAAAATGAAAAATAGAAGAATGGGTACTGAAGCTGTAGACTCTTCTAAAGATGGCTTTGTTCTAGAAGATACAAAACTCAGTGACAAGTATTGAACAACTACCATTATAAGGAGGAAAGAACTATGAGGAAGCCCACAGCTAAGAAAGGGTGGTGACTGGCTAGTTAATATGAGGAGGACAAGAAGTTATACTATGTTCTAACAATTGCAAGTTTGTGTACATCACATCATTTAACTGTCACAGAAACTCTATGAAATAGTGTGTTGGCCTAGAGCCTCCAAGAAGAAGATACCAAGACAAAATTAAACATGGGAGACATTTATTAGGGGAAATGTGCTTGAGAGAAAATGAGAAAAGAGGGAAGGGTAACACTGAGCGAACGAGAGAAGGAAGCAAAGATGGTTGGGTTGACACCTTTAAACTGCAGTACAGTTGTAAGGAAAGTTTGGAAAGGTGGTCGAGTTCTTGTGTCAAATTTGGTCATCAAAGGAGATTCATGTCTTCCATGTCTTGTTTTAGACCTACATCAACCACGTCTCGGAGAAGGCAATGGCACCCCACTCCAGTACTCTTACATGGCAAATCCCACGGATGGAGGAGCCTGGTAGGCTGCAGTCCATGGGGTCACTAAGAGTCAGACACGACTGAGTTACTTCACTTTCACTTTTCACTTTCATGCATTGGAGAAGGAAACGGCAACCCACTCCAGTGTTCTTGCCTGGAGAATCCCAGGGACGGCAGAGCCTGGTGGGCTGCCATCTATGGGTCACACAGAGTTGGACATGATTGAAGTAACTTAGTATCGGCAACAGCAGCAGCAGCAACCATGTCTTGGGCTTCCCTGATGGCTCAAATGGTAAAGCATCCACCTTCAATGCAGAAGACCCTGGTTTGATTCCTGGGTTGGGAAGAACACCTGGAGGGGGGCATAGCAACCAACTCCAGTATTCTTGCCTGGAGAATCCAATGGACAGGGAAGCCTGGAGGGCTACAGTCTATGGGGTCACAAAGAGTCGGACATGACTGAGCAACTAAACACAGAATACAACCACGTATTGCTCTGGTCAGTCACTGGTTGGGAGAAGCCCATATGAAGTGTGGCTTTAATTGAAGTGAAGTGTGGCTTTGATTGAAGGCAGTGACTTCAGAGAGGAGGAGCTGTGGCCATAGGTCAATTTTAGTCCCTGAGATCTGAAAGGCACATTTTTTGGTGTCTGCCATGAAGTGAAGTGAAGTCGCTCAGTTGTGTCTGACTCTTTGTGACCCCATGGACTGTAGCCTACCAGGCTCCTTGGTCCTTGGGTTTTTCCAGGCAAGAGTACTGGAGTGGGTTGCCATTTCCTTCTCCAGGAGATCTTCCTGACCCAGGGATCGAACCTGGGTCTCCCACATTCTAGACAGATGCTTTACCGTCTGCGTATGCCATGAGACATACTGTTTTTTTTTTCCTCCCCCTGCCTCCCCCACCACTTTTTGTAAGCATAGCAAGGTTAAGATACGCAACCAGATGTGACAGCTGATATATGGCTTAGATGAAACTGAGTGCAGAGCCTGTCTTTAAATTAGTCAGTGCACTTACTGCCTTCTGAGCATATTGGGAGCACACAATGATTAGTTTGCAGATGTCATATCAAAATGACCAGAGGACTCAGGCTGTCTACTGATGGAGAAACCAAGGCCCATGAAGCAGCAAGTGAGGGTGCGAATGCCTCACAGAGGAGTTTGTCCTTTACACAAGCAGATTTTGGAGACAAACCCATAGTCACAAGGCTAAGCCCTGAGCCATTGGCTAAATCTCATGTCCTCTCTAGGCTCCCATTGCACCCTGAATCTTTCCTAAAATGAATTCCTTGGTCTTTAAACACTAGACAGTGAAAAGCTTCAGCAGAAATGTAGATTAGTTCTTTAATGCAAATGAAGCAGGTGGGCATAATCCAGCCTGTGCCATGTGAAATGGATACAGGCACACACACCCCCCGACCCTGGGGTGGGGGACGGATGTGCAGATACAGAAGCTCCAAGGTGAATGGCTTGTGTAAGCAGAGGGCAGATTGAGTATCAACTTCTATGTATCCCCTGCACCAAGATATGTAGGGCATAACTATACATAGTAACCCTGCTTAGTGCCCTGTGATCTGTCAGGCTTGGAGGAAAACAGAAACCCCCAGACTCTTAACATGGAAATGAATCCTGGGAACTTTCAGGGTCAGAGTGCCCATGGTAAGCTGCTCCATATGCCTGAGCATCCCACCCTCTGGTTCTCCCAGCAGGTGAAGCCTTTTTCCTTCGTACTTTGCAGCCATCTGGGCTCCCCTCTCCCAATCCCCAACTCTTCAGTCCCATCTCCGCTTCCTGGCTGGCTAATGACTAGCCTCTTTGCTCGTCCATGAGCACATTGCAATATCTTCATTTAACAGGTTTTAATTGAGCAATAACCAGGTGCTGGAAATATAGAGGTGAAGAAAATTCCGACCTTGCTTTCAAGAACCCAGTCTAGTGAGAGATCTGCTGTCTCAAAGGTCTGCTTGCACAGGTGGTATAGAGAAGGGATGATGTCATTGTGCCCAAGGGAGTCATGGGAGGTCCCAGCGAAAGATGAATATGGAAAACTAGTTGAGGAAATGAGAACGATCATTCTCGGGAGAACAGCATGTGCAAAGGCTCAGAGATATACAAAGCTGTGTGGGTAGAAACTCAAGAAGCAAGGGAAATGGAAGATAAAGCTGGAGATGTGGAGAGAAAAGAGCAAGATCCTGAAGGGATATGGAATTTGGACCTTATTTTAGGGGTGCTCGGTGGTGATTGAAGGGCTCTAAGCAGGGAAAGAGTATGTCAAAATTGTGCAAGAAAGACAGCTCTGCTTCGTCGTCTTTAGCTGAATCCTTTGCTGCTTGGACCACCTGGTCTCCCTAGCACACCTAGGGAGAAAAGTTTATCAGGCTGGAAGAAGGGTAGAAGCCTAACAGTCTCAAACCTGAAGAAAGATTGCCTGTCCCTGAATATCTCAACTTTTGATAGAGCAGATCTGTACGTTGTTTATAACCTGAGTGCAAGTAATGTTGGAGCCATTGCTAAAAGTCACCTTTCACTCTCATTGCCTTTAAATGACGCCCATTGAATCTCTCAGTTTCAAAAAAGCCTTGTCCATCTATATGATGTCAGACCAAGATAACTTTAATTTGCATAGATTTTTATTACATCTGAATAGAATATAATCCCTATAAATATATTGTAATAATATTAGCTAATACTATATTAGTAACTACTGTACCACTGGGCTGCCACTCTCAGTTCAGTCACTAGGTCATGTCCAACTCTCTGGGACCCCATGGACTGTAGCCTGCCAGGCTTCTGTGTCCATCACCAACCCCCAGAGCTTGTTCAAACTCATGTCCATCAAGTTGGTGATGCCATCCAACCATCNCCACTCTCAGTTCAGTCACTAGGTCATGTCCAACTCTCTGGGACCCCATGGACTGTAGCCTGCCAGGCTTCTGTGTCCATCACCAACCCCCAGAGCTTGTTCAAACTCATGTCCATCAAGTTGGTGATGCCATCCAACCATCTCATCCTCCGTTGTCCGCTTCTCCTCCTGCCTTCAATCTTTCCCAGCATAAGTCTTTTCCAATGAGTCGGTTCTTCGCATCAGGTGGCCAAAGTATTGGAGTTTCCGCTTCAGCATCAGTCCTTCCAGTGAACATTCAGGACTGATTTCCTTTAGGATTGACTAGCTGGGTCTCCTTGCAGTCCAAGAGACTCTCAATGGTCTTCTCGAACACCACAGTTCAAAAGATACCACTCTAGAAGTAGTTAATATTATATACTCCCATTTGACAGATAAAGAAACCAAGAAAAATAGGTTAAATATTCTGTCCTAAGGTTCAGTTTAGCTCAGTCACCCAATCGTGTCTGACTCTTTGCAACACCAGTGACTGCAGCATGCCAGGCCTCCCGGTCCATCATCAGCTCCCAGAGTTCACTCAAACTCGTGTCCATTGAGTCGTTGATGCCAGCCAACCATCTCATCCTCTGTTGTTGCCTTCTCCTCCTGCCTTCAATCTTTCCCAGCCTCAAGGTCTTTTCAAATGAGTCAGTTCTTCACATGAGGTAGCCAAAGTATTGGAGTTTCAGCTTCAGCATCAGTCCTTCCAATAAACATTCAGGGTTGATTTCCTTTAGTATGGNTCCTCCTGCCTTCAATCTTTCCCAGCCTCAAGGTCTTTTCAAATGAGTCAGTTCTTCACATGAGGTAGCCAAAGTATTGGAGTTTCAGCTTCAGCATCAGTCCTTCCAATAAACATTCAGGGTTGATTTCCTTTAGTATGGACTGGTTGGATCTCCTTGCAGTCTAAGGGACTCTCAAGAATCTTCTCCAACACCACAGTTCAAAAACATCAATTCGTCAGCACTAAGCTTTCTTTATAGTCCAACTCTCACATCATACATGACTACTGGAAAAACCACAGCTTTGACTAGATGGACCTTTGTTGGCAAAGTAATGTCCCAAGGTTAGAAAGTAATGTCCCAAGGTTAGAGATTAGTAAAAGAACTAGTTTCAAACAGAAATTAATTCTAAACGTTTTACCATATGAGTTCGCCAGGATTTTTCAGGGAAACAGAAACAATAGGACATATAAAGACATATTTAAGAGGACAGTTATTATAGGAATGCTTCATATGGTTATGGAAGCCATGATCTGCCATCTGCAAGCTGAAGAACCAGGAAAGCTGGGGATATATTTCAGTCTGAGTGTGAATGCCCCCAAACCAAGAGTTCTGATGTCCAAGGGCAGGAGAAGACACACGTCTCAACTCAAGGAGAGAAAATTAGTCCTTCCCTAGCTTATTTGTTCTGTTCCAGTCCTCCAATCCACAAAATGGCTAAGGCTCACCCTCACTGGTGAGAGCAGATCTTCTTCACTCAGTCTACTAAATCAAATGCTAATTTCTTCTGGAAACAGCTTTGCAGATGCACCCAGAAATAATGTTTTACCAGCTATCTGGGGATCCCATAGACCAGACAAGTTGAAGCATTAAATTAGCCATCACAACATTAGAGAATGCTGTCTATAAAACTGTTTATTTATATTCTAATTCATTCTGCTTTGGACTTAATGCTTTCTTTAAAATTGTTTTCGATAGAACAAAAAACTACAAAAGACAAGGGAATAAATAGAAAATAGATATAAGAAAAGTTAAAATGCTAAATAGCTGTAGATTTCTACATAGTAACTGAAACTAGTTTACAAATGGAGCTCTGAGCTTCCAGGCCACCTAAGCAAAAAGGAAAATAAGATTTATGTTGCCTGTAAGGAAAAGAATTGCTATATCTTGAAGAAAGAAAAACTTTTTTGGCACTCAGATAAGAGAGAACTTTATCTTGTAGGTCCTTCATGTTGAAGATATTGAGTGATATGGTTTATAAATTTTTCAAAAACATTCCCCCCAAGAGGGCAGAAATAGGGCTGTATGCTTATTTCTTATAGATGTTCTCAATGAACACGAAAAACGAAAGCTAACCCTGTTTTTAATAACCTTGCTCATTTGTGACATTTTTTATAGCAATAGGTGTGCAATAGGTGTGCTGATGTTGTTTTTCAAAGATGAATATGTAAGAAAATGATCTCATAGGATTGTTTTGGAAAAAGGAAAATTTCTTCCTACTGCACTCTGTATATAGGAGGTCAGTGAAGTTTCTCTCCTTGGAAAAAAATCTGTGGAAACTTGGCTTCAATCTTTCAAAGCTGGCCTTCATTAACTCCCTCTTGGGGTGTGTACATAAGGCAAAACTCAATACCAAAAAAATCTATGCTCTGCCATTAACCACTTTACCTGGAAAGATGAAGACAACACATTTTATTAAGACAAGTTTCCATTGCAAGTTCTGTCAGAAAGAGTGCAGACAACTTTCCTTCACAAAACTATCTCTTGGCTACAGCTGCAACATTTGATACATAATTTATTTTTCTCAAGCTTTATGTGGAATAAGTCAGTTTGATGGGTCTTGGCTTGTCCAGAAAGGGAGCCTACACTTGTTCAAAAAGCTACCAGAGAAGATAACAGGGAAAAGAAGATTCACTATGTTATTACTGTTGCATTTCCCTCTCAGAACTAAGACCCCTTCTACCAGCTTATTTAACTTATATGCAGAGTACATAATGTGAATTGTCAGGTTAGATGAGTTATAAGCTGGAATCAAGATTGCCAGGAGAAATATCAACAACCTCAGATATGTGGATTGTCAGGCTAGATGAGTTATAAGCTGGAATCAAGATTGCCAGGAGAAATATCAACAACCTCAGATATGTAGATGATACCACTCTAATGGCAGAAAGCAAAGAGGAACTAAAGAGCCTCTTGGTGAGGGTGAAAGAAGAGAGTGGAGAAACCTGGCTTAAAATTCAACATTTAAAAACTAAGATCATGGCATCCAGTCCTGTCACTTCATAGCAAATAGACAAGAAAAATTGGAAACAGTGACAGATTTTATTTTCTTGGGCTCCAAAATCACTATGGATGGTGATTGCAGCCATTAAATTAAAAGATGCTTGCTCCTTGGAAGAAAAGCTATGATAAACCCAGACAACCTATTAAAAAGCAGAGACATCACTTTGCTAACAAAGGTCCGTATAAACAAAGCTATGGTTTTTCCAGTAGTCATGTATGGATGTGAGAGTTGGACCGTAAAGAAGCTAAGTGATGAAAAATTGATGCTTTCAAATTGTGGTGCCAGAGAAGACTCTTGAGAGTCCCTTGGAGAGCAAGGAGGTCAAACCAGTCAGTCCTGAGGAAATCAACCCTGAATACTCACTGGAAAGACTGATGCTGATGCTGAAGCTCCAATACTTTGGCCACCTGATGCAAAGAGAGAACTCACTGGAAAGAACCCTGATGCTGGGAAAGATTGAGGGAAGGAGGAGAAGGGGGTGACAGAGGATGAGATGGTTGGATGGCAACACTGACTTAATGGACATGAATTTATGCAAACTCAGGAAGATAGTGAAGGACAGGGAAGACTGGTGGGCTGCAGTTCATGGGTTGCAAAGAGCCAGACATGACTTAGTAACTGAACAACGACAATCTTATTTCCACAAAGCCATCGGCTCAGCTCTGCCCTAATTCTGCTTGGTTCAGAGGACTCTGGTCTCCGTTCATACTCCTTTTACTCCTAGCTTCCATCTTTACAGACAATGTCCTCAATGGGAGCAGAGTCTCCAAGCCCTCCTCCTGGATGGCTATGACAATAGAGCTTGATGATTTAATCATGTGTTTTTCAGGCTGCCTGGGAGACAGCTGGCTAGGGCTAGGATGCAATCTGTGACTGTGGAACCAAGCCAAGTAAACCAGGGTTGAAACTATGACCTCGGCCTCCTGGGAATCAACTCTAAATCAATTGTACTAACTGGCCAAAATCATGGCAAGACTGTTAGTAATAATAATGATACACACTTGCATCTGTAGAGTACTTACTACGTATAGACTCTTACTAAATGTCTTTACCGGGATTATCTCCTAGGTGTTTCTCAATCCTTATGCAGGAAGGATGCTTGTCATCATTTCCATTTTACATGTGAGGGGATAGAAGCTTAAAGAGTATACATAAATTTCCTAAGGGCATAAAGCTAAGGAGCAGTGAAAATAAGAGTCAAGCCCAAGTAATATGATTCCAGAGTTAAAACCATTCCTATAAGATTCTCCATAATTCAGACAGGGCAACGGAGACAGAGAAGCTGTGCCATACTGATCAATTAGCCAGAGAGTGGGAGCCTCCAGATTTTCAATATAAGACTCTACTCATCCAGCTTAGAATTTCTGAACTTTGTAAGCTGTGGTATTATTGTTTGTAATGTCTCAGAATCCCACCTTTGGTGCTGGTTAATGGCAGCCCCAGGATGGAAAGGGAGACACCAACCAGGCCCACTCTGACCAATATTCTCAAGAAGTATTTTATGAAAACCTTGGTTTCTGAAGAGCAGCTATTCAATCATTGCTGCATTATGTACACACAGCTAGTAGGATTATAAATTGCCTGGAAGATGGCTTGGTAATAATGTCTCAAAAGTTTTAACAGGGGACACACACTTGGCCCTGGAATTCACTTTGGCAAACTTATCCGAAGGAAAAAATGTTGAGGAAAACATGAAGAAGATCCCCTGGAGGAGGGCATGGCAACCCACTCTAGTATTCCTGCCTGGAGAATCCCATAGACAGAGGAACCTGGCGTGCTATAGTCCGTAGGGTCACAAAGAGTTGGACACAACTGAAGCAACTTAGCAGGCATGCAGGCATATACTCAGTTTATTAAAGGTATATCAGATTTCGGAGTCAAACAAGTGGGCTTTTGATCCTGGTTTCTTCTCTGACTATAAGGCCACAAGCACATAACTCTAACCCTTGGGGCTTCAGTTTTTATGAGATACAATTCTTATTTATACTGTAGGTTATTGTAAGAGATTTTGTATACAATAACTCTCACAGAATTGTTGTAAGAAATTTTAAGATATAGCATACAAGAAGTGCTTAAGCTGACTCATAGAAAGTTCTTCATAAGCAGTAACTATGATGTAAATAAATAGGAGTTCAGGAAGGGTACATCCCAGAATATTAACCGTAGTAATTTCTTATGGGGATTAATTATCAAAGGTAGGTTTTACTTGCTTTTAAATTTATTTGTATATTTTATAAAAATTCTAACCACATAAATATTACTTTTAAATCAGGAAAAGAAACAAAGTCATTTCTATTTGGGGAAAGGACAACAAAGCTTATTAGATTCTGCATCCCCTTGATACTTAACTCATGTATGAATAAGCCAGACACTGTAGATTAAATTATCCACACAACTCATTAAAAAAAATTTCTCTCTTAGTGCTCTCCTTCCTCCCTCCACATTTTTCCATGTGCAGAATTTGTGTTGGCTTCCCTGACATTTTTCAGTGCCAGAGCCACAATATGCTGACAAACACTTAAGGAAAGCAGCATTTCTTAAATGTCCACAGTGCAAAGCGTGATGCATGGCATCCTTCAGAAGATGAGCTGCTTGTGTGCAAAGATTTGCTGTCTCAACACAGTGATGCAAGAGTTCTGTCAGAAGTAGGATTTGGCGGAGGGAGGGAGACAGCAAGGTCAAAACCCAAAAGTTTAGGTCAGATCTGAAATTTTCTGATGTATGTGTCATATTTGAATGTCCGTTTCTAAGGTAGGTGCTCTTTGAGAAAGGAAATGACTTACCAGGAAATATGTACTAAAATTTTCTTTTCATGTTGAAAGTGGTAGATAGCAAATTTTTAAAAATATAGAATACACACACACACGTTCATACATGCATGTCCCCACCAGCATATGTAGTGCCTGTGTCTGAAATAGAAAAAGACATTCCTCTTTGAGAATCGAATGATAAAAACATGGCCCCAACTGGGCAGGTGCAGCCCCTTTAGATGCCTGTTTAGGCAAGTAGAGAGTACTCTTATACAAATTAGAAAAAGGATATCCTTTCTTTTGCCCTAAGGCATTCTCTTACCAGGATGTACCACCCTATCTGGGGACAACTGGTACACCTGCATGCGGTGGCCCTGAAAATGAAGGTATATGGCATATACAGTTTTGAGTGTTTTATTATGTGATATTTGATACCTACAAACCAATACATGCATCTTATAAAAATGCAAGTTATAAACACTTGAAAAATGGACCTATTAACCAACTGAAGAATAGAATCATTACCAATTCCATTGACTTTCCCACTATGGTCTTCACTCTCTATTCTGGCTTTTTTTCCTCAGAGGAGGAAACTGCTATGTTGAGTTTTGTGTTTATTAATTGCCTTGATTTAGCATCTCTCTATTTCTTTATCTACCTATGTCACATCAGGCTGATGGGCTACATTCAGCCTGATGTGACATAGGTAGATAAAGAATGTAGCCAATCAGCCTATATTTTGCTGTTTTAACTCACACTGTTTTATTGCCTAGTTTAACACTTAATAAACAACTTTTAGGCCATAAAATTCTATTCTATACTACTGTGTACACTACAAAGTAGACCATTATGTATTGGGGCCAATATTTAGCTAATTGTTACTATGCTAAATTAGTTAAATTATGTTAATTTAGCGTAATTAGTATTTAACAAAAGGCAGATTTTTATGTTATTTCCAGTGTTGCTATAAAACTCTCTATGACAGTCTAACTTTCATCTAAAGGAAATCTTAGACAATGTCTTTAATTATTTTCTTACAATAAATCCCTAGACATATAATTGGCACATCAATAGTATACTGACTATAAGGCTTTTGCTGTATGTTAACACTGGTGATACTAAGGTGAGGAAGAAGCTGTGTAATGGAGAAGTGATACCTAAACCAAGGAAGTTCAGGGTAAACAAAAACATGTACATACTTTCCAGACCTACTGACCTCAGAAACTCCAGTGGACAGCAAATCCCACAGGCTAAATAATGATGTCAGTGTTGGGGTGCTCATTTGGGGGCGAGTTCTTCAATAGGAACTGATGAGCATAAAGAATCACAAAACCAATCAAGGGAAACTTCACATTGGATGCAAGTGAACAGCAGAAGGTAAAAGCATCACTCCATGTTGTAGTCAAGATAAAGGCAATTCAGGAAGAGGGATTTGTAGAGATATTAGAACCTGCCTAGAAAACTAGACAGGAGGAGTCTGAATACCCACCATCACCAGGGGTAAAGAACCTGCCTGCCAATGCACTGGCACTATGATGGCATCCCACAGGAAGGCTTTCCCCCAGTGAGTAAAGAGGCAGAGTCTCAAGAAGGGTGGGAGCACCAACTTTTGCTTCATGCCTAGGAAAGGAAGACAAATTAGTCTTTTCCAAGAGCAGAAGAACCTGATTAGAAAGGCTGGTAAGGTACACATGGAGAGACCATCCTTAGGTGAAAATGGTTAAATCAGTCATTGGCTACCTTGGCCTTGACAGGTGTTTTACAAAGGAAATAGTGTTTAGATATTAAGTATATTTGTTGTTTTGAAAAACAATTTTAAAAACTTTTTTTTTCCCAGAAAGCATTTCTGTTTTTCTAACTGATAAAATTATTCGAATACTATGCCTAAAATCTTTACGATGGAAATGAACACGGCTTCCTTTCTTATGTCTGGAGATCAGAAATTAAATTTGTGTGTTAAGTAGATTGTCAATAATGCGTTTCAAAAGGTCATAATGTCTGGACTTAAGCAAAATTGTGTTTTTATATAAGGAAATGTTTTTTGGTCAAGAGACATGCCAGTAGTTTCTTTCTGTTTCAGTCTGAGGCATTAGCTCATTTTGCCATGTGATGAAATAGTGTTTGCTGTGAACAAGCAAACAATAGTAGCAGTTACTACTGTCTAAGCATTTATTACAGCTCAGGCATGAGTTAAAGCCTTTGTATGTATAAAGCAGTTTCATCCTTTTAACAGCCCTTCAAGAAAGCTGTTGATGTTTAACCAAGGAGCAAGCTGAGGTTTAGTGAGGTCACCTAATGGGTCTGCAGAATCATACTATGGAGGCAGTGACTCAACGCCCACACCATCCATCTATAACCCTCAACAACTGGGGACGAGGTAGGGACAGCATTAGCTGGATTCAAACGTGGGGTGGGGACAGGAATAAGGAGATGGTGGGGCCTGCATTGTGACTTGAATAGGGAGGAATCATTAAAAAGGCTCTACCCTTAGATTCCTTCTCTATACATCTGTGAAGGCTGATCCCCACTGTTTTCCCCAAGTTTTGTTTTTGTTTTTTTTCCTTTAGTCATAGCCTTAACATTGTCATGTTGACATACCAGGTTTCCAATTTGTATTTAAAATTCACAATTATCTTTAGAGAACGTATGTAAAGGAAACGATTCCTCCCTTCACCACTGCTTCAGCTTTCAGTTAGAATTATGACCCAGGTTAGAAATAAAATCAAACACTTCCTGAGCTCTAGATTGGAACCTTGAAGAATATGTCTATGAAAAGTTTTTACCTATAGGACTTACTATAAATTGAATTTATGGACTCGCTAAGCTCTGTCAAGCTCTACCTTCATGAGTATTTCATTTTGAATCTACAAAGAATGCTTGAACATCCACTGTATGCCAGGAACTACTGCAGTTGCTGGGAAGACCGGATAAGATGGATAAGGCATTGTCCTTGCCTGTGAGAAGTGAGGAGAAATACAAAGATTATGAGAAAGTAGGGGCTCTGACTACCTGTTAGAATCATATGGAGAAATTTCTAAAAAATACCATGACTGGTTTAATTGATCTTGGGGGGACCCACTCATTTTTACAAGCTTTCCAAATGATTCTAAGGTACAACTAGGATTCACAATCCCTGGAATTGAGGCATGTAAAAGGACATCCTGGGGAGGTGATCTCGAAGCTTCTTAGGAGTTAACATCCAGGCAGATTTAGAAGTATGGATGAAAGGTATGAGGCATTCCAGGGCAGAGAAGTAGAAGTGTGTGGTGGGAAAATGGAAGAGCACAGATCAGACTTCAGCACGCAACAGGAAAGATGACTTGGGGAGTGGTTGGAACACGGAGCGGGTCAGAGCTCTTGGTGAAAGATAAGGTTAAAATGCTGAAGTGGGCTGATGGAGGGGATGGTGCAGGGGAGGGATCAGGAGAAAAGAATTGCATGCCACGATGAGGAGATAAAACTCTACTCTAGAGGTGATAAGTGTCCATCAACAGTTTCACACAAATTCCAGTTGTAGTGTGGGGGATGGGGGGGGGGGGTTAGCAGAGAAGGTCCCTGAAGTGAGTGAGCCTGGTGATACACAGAAAGAAACCTGAGAGTAGATTTTTGCCATCCTTCTGGTGAGATCTTATATAAGACAAAGATAAAAACAAATATTTGAGTCGGCCAAAAGGTTTGTATTTGGGTTTTTCCATAACATTGTACAGAAAAACCCAAACCAACATTTTGGCCAACCCAATAATACATAATCTTTTGTTTGTTTGTTTCCTTGGGTTTACTGGCCAGAAATTGCAATTTATTAAAACAAGCATTTGTATTTTGTGTGTGTGTGTGTGTGTGTGTGTGTGTGTGTGTGTGTGTGTGTAGAACATACAGATATTGAGTGAGGCACTGGAGAAACAGAGCTGAATAAGACAGATGCTGCTATCTTGTTTTTTAACTGGCTAAAGATTATAGGTGGTGGATTTTCTAAAGACATTCTTGAAGGAAAAATTTTAGCAAGTGAAGCAGGTTGAAAATATACACAAACTCAAAAGGATTTGGATAAGTGTATATTGTCACCCTGCTTATTTAACTTATATGCAGAGTACATTATGAGAAACGCTGGGCTGGAAGAAGCACAGGCTGGAATCAAGATTGCCAGGAGAAGTATCAATAACCTCAGATATGCAGATGACACCACCCTTATGGCAGAAAGTGAAGAGGAACTAAAAAGTCTCTTGATGAAAGTGAAAGAGGAGAGTGAAAAAGTTTGTTTAAAGCTCAACATTCAGAAAACGAAGATCATGGCATCTGGTCAGTGGAAACAGTGTCAGACTTTATTTTGGGGGGCTCCAAAATCCCTGCAGATGGTGATTGCAGCCATGAAATTAAAAGACGCATGAAATTAAATTAACTTTCCTTGGAAGGAAAGTTATGACCAACATAGATAGCATATTCAAAAGCAGAGACATTACTTTGCCAACAAAGGTCCGTCTGGTCAAGGCTATGGTTTTTCCAGTGGTCATGTATGGATGTGAGATTTGGACTATGAAGAAAGCTGAGTGCCGAAGAATTGATGCTTTTGAACTGTGACTCTGGAGAAGACTCTTGCGAGTCCCGTGGACTGCAAGGAGATCCAACCAGTCCATACTAAAGGAGACCAGTTTTGGGAGTTCATTGGAAGGACTGATGCTGAGGCTGAAACTCCAGTACTTTGGTCACCTCATGCGAAGAGTTGACTCATTCAAAAAGACCCTGATGCTGGGAGGGATTGGGGGCAGGAGAAGGGGACGACCGAGGATGAGATGGCTGGATGGCATCACTGACTCAATGGATGCACATGAGTTTGGGTGAATTTTGGGAGTTGGTGATGGACAGGGAGGCCTGGCGTGCTGTGATTCACGGGGTCACAAAGAGTCGGACATGACTGAGCAACTGAACTGAAACAAACTGAACTGAATGTGAGGCTATTCTTGGATTTTTAAAGAGAAGTTAAAGACATCTGGTACACTTAAAAAAAAAAAAAACTTTTTATAATTGGTAACATGCAGGTCAACCATGATCTCCCAGAAGACATTGCCTATTGCCCATATCAGAGACAAGATTCTTTAAATAGACTGTTAGATACATTCTAGCATGAAATTTCATATGATTCAACCATTTCACTTCGATAAATGTGGCATATGCCATATAAGAAACAAGTTAACTGGAATTGTCCCTATTGCCATAATTAGAAGGAATTTGTTAATTTAGCCTAATGACCATTGCAAGTGTGCACATGAAAGCATTTGAATACTGTACACAGCTATTTCCAGCACTCTAGAGCCTAACAGAAATATTATCCCTTAAGTGAACTAAACTATGCATGAGACCTCTTACCCTCAAGTATTGTGAAATTGATCTTGAGTAATAACAATGAGGGTGATAGGTTTATTACGATTTACTAACAAATATAACTTAAAAATCCACTCACAAATATCCATTTGTATGCAAAATTGTTGTTCATTATAGTAAATAATTTTTTGACATTAAATTAAATTAGTAGGAGATTGGGAGGAATATGGATTCAATCAGCAATTCCTTGTCTTTTTTTTTTTTACACACAAGCTCTAAAAGTTGATGAGGTGTTTTAATTATTTCGTTTCACATGTGGAAAGAATAAATCTAAAGGAAATAGCTCAGGATTCTTTCCAAGTTTGAATTACAAATTACCCTAGGACCCTGGAGAGAAGCAACAGCAAACAAGATTTTAGGCGGTTCTTTGTCAGGTCAGCCTTTCGATCAATACTGAAAGCTATTTGGAGGACCTAATTTTTTCCTTGTGCTGTTTCCCAGAGTTAAGAGAAGTTTAATCTTTCTCCTCATAGGTCTCTGATATGGGTTGTTATTATGCGGCTGGTGTCCCAGGTCTATATCCTGTGAAATCTGCTTCATATGGCTGCTTCCACCTCGGCTAAGTCCTATGGAATGAAGGCCCCATTGGCCCTTAAACTTGAAGCCTGACCTAGAGACAGGTGATGCTGACTGTCCTTCTGTCCTGTCCATTGACCATCTGGATCTCCACCCAAAGGAAGGAGTAAGTAGGCTTGCCTGCAATGCTCAGAGCAGAGCTGACTTACAGGCCATCCATAGTGGGACTCCCATATCAGAGACAAGATTCCGTGATAATCCTCTTTCCCCACACTCCCTCTGGACCAGCTGTGTCTTAAAGAAACAATCTATGTGATGAGAATAGACCATTTGGAACAGAAGTGCTCTAGGAAAGAGAGTCTCAATCTGATTCTATTTTTCATCTCTCTAATTCTCTCTTATAAGCACCCACCCCCACCTACAATGACCGATTTGATCGTCCTGAATAGTCCTTCTTCTCTTTGATTCATATCCTTAAATGCAGACTTGAAGGGCAACCTTGACCATTTCACAGGAATGAAAAATGCGCCACTAACCATAATTGAAACCTGGTTCCCAAAATCACAACTTCTATTCTAGGTGAGAAAAAAAAAAGCACAAAAGGTAAAACAGTACTTAAACATTGTTTAAGTAGCATTTGCCCCCAGTAAAAGACATTGGGAGACATTGAGCATCTCATAGACAGACTTGGTGAACCCTTAGAAATCTTGTGCTTGAGAGAAACAAAAGTAAACTCAACAAGGATTTAGAGTTTGACTGAAGCTTGATCTAATTTCCATCCTCTTCACCAGTCAGCAGGAGAGGTGTGTTTTCTTGGTGCTTGTTTTCTAAAAATCTTTCGCTGAGAGGATTTTCCTCCCCCATTTGCACTGATTTCTCTTGACTCTAGGCTTGCAGCTCGGGACCTGAGCAATCTCCTCAGGCATTTAAACTGCAAAGGAGAAAGTCCCAGTCATCGAGCACATTGTGTAGTCACCCTGATATGCCTGGAGCAGCCCTGCCTCCTGGAGCACCTGTAAGCTCTTCTCTCTCTCTCTCTCTCTCTCTCTTTCCCTCTGCTTGAGGGACACTTCCCTTTGGCATCAACATAGACATTTTTTTCCCTCTGGTGCAATGCAGCTTCCACATGAATTGATGCCGGGAGCATTCTGCTGAGAAACAGGAGTAAAAGAAAAAGCAGCAGCCAAGTGACTGCATCATTTTTTAACACACTAATTGACCTTGTCAGGACAATCACTGCAGAGTGGGAGACACCGACTCTCTGGCAGGTTAGATGGAAAACTTACTGATTCTGGAGAGAATAGAGTAAGAAAAAAGTTTGCAGCATTGAATGAGAAGCCTCAGGCTCTTTTAAAGGCACATACTTCTTATTCAGAGATCACGAAGCTGAGGGACACAGACTTGCTTTAAATGTGGAAGAAAAATTATACTCGTGAGATTGTGTTTTGTCTCACAACCTCAAAGTACTCTATGGTTGTAAATTTCTTCTTGGAAGACAATAGTTTTATTCTCTACTTATCCCAGCTCTGTGATTCAGTTTAAAGTACTGTATTAGATTCCACATGCAATGCAAAGATGAACTACATACAGTACCTGCCTTCAAGTAGCTTATACCACCATAAGGGAGGTATTATAAATATAATGCAAAACAGAAAATTCTATGATATCTGAAAATCAGTTAGAAATGTTTAGTTAAAATATGGAAAGGGTTATACCTGAAAATAACTTTGGAATCATTGAGCCCACCATTTTATTGGAAATCTTAGATACATTCACCAATATTTTTCAAGGAACAAGGAACTCTAATCAATTTTTTTTTAATCTAATGCAAACTATAAGGATTAGGTTAAGGTACAATTGCCCAGAAACTGCATCATCAAAATAAAATAGTTGCATTGGTCTTAAACTGTCAGATTACTTGGTCATCAAGTCAACACTGATTTATATGCTTAATGTTCACCCTGGCACTAGTCAAGCCCCAGACTAGAGAGAGGTCATTAGGTTAATTTCATTGATGGTTTGGATTCCTTATAGAAAAGCCTCTCTTGAAATCTTTGATTTTTCTTTAACTTTTTATTTTATATCAGGGTATAGCCAATTAACAATTTGGTGATAGTTTTAGGTGGACAACAAATGATTCAGCTGTACGTATACATGTATCCATTCTCCCCCAAGCTAGTCAATAGTTATCATAAATTAGTCAAGGATGTAGGTGACATACTGGTCATGGCAGACCAGCACATAAATCTAAGAAAGATATTTATTGTGCTCAGTGACAGAAAAAAGGCTCCCACACAAGCTTGACCATCTATAATAATGGGTTTGTTATAAAAGAATGAAATGTAATAGCAAAAAGAGCCTATATTTGAGTCCAAAGATTAAGTGAATGTGTACAAATGGCAGAAATGTGGCTGGAAGGACAGCAGGTATGGACATGACTAAGTTAGGAACCATCATTTCTTATAAGCTTAGTACAAACCAACCGTATAAGAAGGCAATCCACAAACTCTAGTACACACCTAGTCTGCATTAATAAAGGAGGACTATTTCAACAAAGGGGTACTGAGCCTCTGACCAGTCTAGGCTGGTCAGAAATTATACTTGGTGCATTTTTTTTTGCCACACTTGCAGAAGATTGTTGGTAAACTATAGATCATCAAGGTTGGTGAAGGGAGTTGAAAGCCGTGATACGCAAGGAATGTGTGAATGGATATGATATGTTGAGTCTAGAGAAGAGGGTCAATAGTGGGAAGTATCTACATAGGGATTATCTTACAGTAAAGGAGCAACTGCCAAGTGGAAAAAAACATTCAAGGTAACTCTGGGGGGCAAAATGGGACCAGTGAAGGGAGTCAGAGAGAGAGAGCTTCTAGCTCAATATAGGAAAGAACTCTGCAACAAGCAGAGCCAGAGTAAAGAAGTGTTTGGTGGTCTTCAGATATAGTGGTCTCTTTGCACTGAAAGCATTCACAGAGCATGTTTAAAGGGGGTGATAAGTATGAGATTGTGTATCAGGAAAATGGGACAATGACTGTTGATATCCTTGATAAATCAGGGATTTTCTGAGTTTACATACACGGGCCTGGAGAATTATCCTCTGTCTGTATTATCTAAACATCTACTTTCAATCACAGTATTGCTCTTACCAAAAAAATCACTAAATAACAGACGTATTTATTTGTCAAGAAGTCCAGAATCTAAGACCTACCTTGTCCCCATGACTCCTACATAGCTGATCAACTAGTATTTGTTGAATGAACGAACTTGGCTTGCAATAACAAACAATTGAGAATGGAACACTGAGCTTTATGAGTAATGCAATATTGGAGTATGTGAATTAGATGCTCCTTGCCACAGTTTGTATTTGTCTGCTTCTTGGAAAAGGAGCAAAAATGATAAAAAAAAAAAAAAAAAATCTTAGTTTCTTCTGCTTATCTTTCTTGACCTTTTTTTCCCCTTACTTGACATCATCTCCCATTCCTTTCTCTAGCGATTCTACTCAAAACCCTTATGTTCCAAACAAGCTTCCCCCAAAATGAAAAGAATTTTCTCTCCGTCACTTAGCCTTGGTGACAGAGAGACTAATCAGTGTGAACGACATTCAGTCACTGTGCCACTTAGCCAGGCCTGTCTTCCTCTACAATTGTGGCACAAAAGCTCCAGAAGTAAGCTCAGATCTCAGCAAGTAGGAGGGGAAGGGAGGCAAAAGCTTAGGGAGGGTGTTGGGGTAAATCAGACCCTGACCCATGAATTCTCCACTGTGGTAGAAAACTTCTAAACAATGGGATCCATCACTACAAATATACCACAAAAAATCAATAAATCAATTCAACTACAGAAATAATAACCCAAAAGTACAATTGTTTTAGTACAGCCAAAAATATTTCAACATTAAAAAATTAAATCACATGTTTCTTTTTTTCAAGATGGAAAGACCACCCAAGGGAGTCTCTCTTCTTAACAAAGACCTACTACTGTCATACATCCCAGTAAACTGTCTTACCCCTCCCCCAAATTACTTTTTTGAAGGGGGAATTGGGTATTGTCTGTGTGCGTGCGCATGAGTGTCTGTCATTTAAACCTTGGAAAATAGGGATGGGAACAGCAGAGGAAGAGAGAGAGAGCCCTTGTCAGTCAGCAAAGCTGACCCTGAGGGTCAAGCTAATTCTATCCTTTGCACAGAGCTCAGAATGCATTTCACCTGCTCTTCCTGCCTCCCTGGGTAGAATGGGTCGGTGTTTGGGTGAGTCGTAGCTGCTGGAAGCCTCTTTCCAGCTGTCGGGCTTGCACACATGTCTGTTTGATGCCCGCTGGCACAATCTAGCTCTGGCCTTTCTGCTCTCAAGCGTTTCCTCCCCTTTGGTGAGGTCTCTGCTTTCCAAGCCCTCCAGTCATTTCCCCTATCCTTTTCTTACCATGCTGAGCACTCCCCTCTTCCAACTTGAATCAATCCTCTTCCCTTCCCTACCTTTGACCCAAGAGATTCAGATGTATGTTTTACATTTCCAGCTCATTTGTTGCTAGCTTAGCTAATTTATTGTTAAAGCTCCCTCTTTCTGACATCCTAAATGCCTCCATGTGTCTCTCTGTGACTTCTACTTCTGCTCACATGGTTTCTGTATCAGAGAGGATATTGTAAGGCATGCTCTGAAATTAATTGAGGTTTCTCTCTATCAATACCAGCCCCATCCTTAGACTGTCCAGGATTTTATAGGTCCAAGAGAGAGAAATAACACTGCAGTGCATTTTACAAACAACATTTTATAAATTCAAAACATTAACACCAGGGCACATCTGATCTTGGCACCCCCCTAGCCTTTGTCACTGGGGAATGACTGCTTTAAAGCAGGAGTCATATTTTGCAGACACATAGAGACCCAGAGGTAGCCAAGTCCGTGCCATGTCTGGTGAGCATGAAGATTTACCCTTTGGTTTCAGGATAAACCCTTCTTCATGTCTAGGGCTGCCTTACTGTAATGATGCTTATTGCACCTGCCATTGGAGGGAGGAAGATGAGTGGAGATGAAAACATCAGGGGTAGAAGAGTGTCCGCAACAGTCCTCCCAGCTGTGAGACGGGCGAGCCATGTACTTACTCTTTTGACCTGGATACTTAAATCTGGGAATACCGACTGATACCTGGAGCTGGCATCAGGGAAAATAACAGAAAATCATGTGAAACTCTAGACTAGAAAAATAGAAGCAGGAGGATGCGGACGGAGGCATTTCCTAGGCAGGTGGTCTCTACTCTGTGCTAGGGGTTCTCTTTGATCATATTTTGATGACTGAATTTTAGGAGCCAAGGCCACCTGTGAAATTGCTGACAGAGAATGAATAGCTGAAGAAGCAGAGAGGAAAATTTGTTTCAGTGGAAATGGAGTCATATCCAATAATTCCTGCCTGGGGTTCCATATGGCCTTGGCAGAGGCACTGTTAATCCCACAGCAAAAATCACTTTCTACTAAGGGCTGAGACAGCTGCCAGTCATGGACTATATAAGGCCTCAGAACTATGCTCTCCAAAGATGGGGTGACTTCCTCAGAGCTTTGAGAACTTCTTTTTATCGACTCCAACCATAAACCTCTTTTGATATCCAACCAGAGTTTTCTCTAAACTTAAGCTGCCATGATATATTTTGAGAAGGCTTTTGGGTTTGGGTGTCTGTCTGAGCCTTTTGTTCTCACATGAAGCCTGCAGAGGAAGCTCTGATTTCAAGTTCTTACCTCAAGGAGACTTGGGAGGCCAGGTACAGCATTCTAGCTACAGACTGTCTACTGGAAAAGGAATAGACTGGGTAGGATGGAAGGAGGGATGGGCAAGATCCATGATCCGCATTCCTCACTGCTTTCCCAGGTGGTGAGAATCCTCTTTATTTTTGCTGTAGCTGTGGAGAACTGGTCACCAACATTTATTCTCTCAGCCTAGTTCCTTTCGTTTTTCCTTCCAGCTAAAATTCCTTCGGAATCATGTCTGAGTTCATGAGCTATTATTATCAAAGATGTCAAGAGAAAAGCTTCTGGGCTTGTGTGTTACCCAGAGGTGTGCCTCTAAGGCAGAGTCTAGCATCCATAAAGACATGGGAAACCCACCCTCTTCTACCTCCAGCTGTGAAGAAATGAGTCTTGTAGTGACTTTCTCCCACATGTTATGCATGTGGAGAAACGGGTTCCACACTGGATAGTAAAAGAGTGGTAGTCATGAAATAATTGTGTAGTAACAATTGTGTTTTGAAGCATTGATACTTATAATGCTTTGTAATATTCTTCTGTGCCTTATTTCTTACAACTCTCCTGTCATTGTTCTGTTGATCATTCATGTCTGACTCTTTGCAACCCCATGGACTGCAACACACCAGGCTTCCTTGTTCTTCACCATCTCCCGGAGCTTGCTCAAACTCACGTCCATTGAGTCAGTGATGCCGTCCAACCAGCTCATCCTCTGTCACCCCCTTCTTCTGCCTTCAATCTTTCCCAGCTTTAGGGTCCTTTCCAATGAGTTGGCTCTTTGTATCTCCTGCCTCTATATTTAAAAAGTTGGGATGGCGAGGCCTCCTTCCCCGAAAGGTTGGTGGATTAAATCTCAAACCTGAATCACTCACTTGGATTTTCTGTCAGTCCTCCTGGAAACTGGCCAGAGTGCCTCCTTCTAAGGCAAATGCAGGCCCTCTGGAAACAGTCCACAAATGACTGTCACATTAGCTGCAATTTCCCGGTAGCCATAAAGAGGGTCAGTGTCCCGGTATCAGAAACAATGGCATTAGAGCCAAACCATGCATTTTTCTGTTCCTCCCTCCTGGGTACCCTCACTCCACCTGAGCCTTTGAATTATAAAGCTTGGGATCCATCATCTATAATGAGACTGGTTAGCTATTTGGAAGAAATATGTGTGCCAATTTACCCAATAATAAGGATACTATTACAAATGATAATAATAATAACAGCAGCAACGTTAATTGAGCTCTTACTCTGTACCAGGCAGCATTCAAACCACTTCCATGCATTAACTCATGCAATCCTCTTAATGGTTTATAGGTACAAAGACATCCCTCTCTGGCTGAGATTTTTGGCATGTGCCTTTGGAGGTTTGGGCAGAAATAGACCATGGTAACTAATGTTGAATTTTTCTGAGAGGACGGTTTCTTATGGAACACCTTATATTTGATCAACTTTATTTCTCCATCTTAAAAACAAACAAACAAACAACACCAACTTGAAAAACAACCCTATTATGGTGAAAGAAAGGGTTGATTAGTCAGTCCTTTACTACCCAGACACAGTGCTAAATACTGCTAAATACACATCTCATTAAATTCCCTCAAAAATTCTACAAAACCGATATCCTCCCATTCATTTTATAGCTAAGCTAGTGGAGGTTCAGGGAGATTAATTATCTTGGCAAAGATGGCTCAATGGTAAGATCCTGAGTCAGGAGTCAGGTCCAGCTCTGTTTAAATCTAAGCTTCATGCTTTTCTCCATGATACCATTGTTACTTTCTTCTCTTGAGCAGAGTCAAATCCTGCCAGACCATTTCTCCTTTGCCCTGACATACTTTTCCTCTTTCATCTCCTCTCCTCTTCCTTGGGGCTTCCCTCGTAGCTCAGTTGGTAAAGAATATTCCTGCAACACAGGAGACCTGGGTTCGATTCCTGGGTCACAAAGATCTCCTGGAGAAGGAAATGGCAATCCACTCCAGTATTCTTGCCTGGAAAATCCCATGGACTGAGGAGCCTGGCGGGCTACATGGGGTCACAAGAGTTGGACACGACTTAGCAATTAAACCACTAAACCACCATCATCCCTTCCTTGACCCCACACCCAGAGTGATTAACAGAAATGATAATGATAAACAGAGGATTAAGTCAACAGTAACATGCTGCAGGGGTTCATGGGGTCGCAAAGAGTCAGACACGACTGAGCAACTAAACTGAACTGAACATGTTGCAGTCCATGAGGTTGCAAAGAGTTGGACACAACTGGGTGAGTGAACAATAACAACATGATACTATTTCAATGCCTTTCCATTTCTGGCCCTTTAAAGAGTATAATGGCCAAGCCACGCTTTCAGCAGGTAACAGAGATACTGACGGTAAGGACAAGAAACAAAAGCCAAGGGGCTTGTGTTTCTGGAAACCAATCAGGGTCCAGGATTGAAGCTTAATTTCTGACTTTTGGGACCCATCTATATTTTCATTCCCAATTCTTTTTATTCATACATCTCTCATGTTAGCTGTTTCTTTCCAGGGTGCGTACTCTGAGAGAAGCTGGGAATAGTACAAAAAGTATGGAAACATAGCACAGGCTCTCAGAGCTTGATACAGATTGTTAGGGAGATGAGATGCACACAGGAACTCTCATGGACCACATATATCTTGAGAACAGGAGCATGTCATCCTCATCTTCACATCCTGATGGTGATGGATAGGGAGGCCTCGCATGCTGCAGTTCATGGGGTCGCAAAGGGTCGGACACGACTGAACGACTGAACTGAACTGACGCTTGGACAGACCATCTCCCCTACTCAAAAGTCAGAAAGACTTTTGTGTTGACAATTATTCTCTCCTCAGCTCTTCTAGCCATTTAGCTCACTTTGATCTCCTTTGGACTTCTAGGTCCACTCTCAGAGTAGTCCAGTTTGGTCTAAGACTCAATCTAATCTGAGAATTATCTGAATCAGCTATAGCCGGTCCTTCCTCCCACAATTTCCAGTTTTCTTTGGGCTAATGATGACTGAAAGAGAAAACAGATGTGACTTTGATCAACTTGATTCAAGCACTTACCACTGTGTTTTGCAATGACTGTTTTCACACCCATCTCTGAGATTTCATGCACACACAGAGGTTATACACACAGACTGGACTATTCATTCCTGTAGGGACCTTGACCTTCAGGCATGTGTCTTCAGCACCAAGCACAGTGTAAAAACATATGGTTGCTAGACAAAATGTATTTTGATAACTGATGTCTCTACTGCAGAATGCTCATTTTTAATCTCTTTTTTCTTCTGTGCTCTGTCTTCCTAAGTAAAAGTGCTTTCTCTCCATGCTTATTGTTGTTGGTCTGGGTTGGGATGTGTATTCTGTTTTAGAAAGGCTGGGATCATGGCCATTTGGAAAAGTCACAATAAGCATTTGCCTCACTGTGGGGATTCCCCATCTTTTCCAATCACATTTGTACATAGTTGGCCCACCCTTGTGTATGAAATGTTCATTTGTGTTTTTGCACTCCTGTATGTTTACTATATCACCATCAAAATGGCTCCTTTTATTTCCAGCCACTTCCCTTATTTGCCAAGTTGATGTATAAATTCGATCCTCAATATCATCATTTATTCCCGTTGGTAAGCCCTTGCAAGTTTAAGGAGCATTTATGGAGAGGGTGTGAGCTCTGACCTGGCCCTTTGTTCTCTGTCCTTCCTGCACTTGGTAACATAAGAGGTGGATGTTCACATGTACCCTTCATCTGGTCAGTGTTATGTATCAGCAGTGACTGGTACATTAGACATCAACGTGGCAAATAAGGGAAGTGTTTGGAAATAAAAAGGAGCCATTTTGATGGTGATATCATAAACATACAGGAGTACATGGTGATACAGTGAATACCCAGGAGTACATGGTGGGATGTATGAGGTGGAATGACTAGTCGTTACGTTACCTGCTGTGGAACTAGAACAGCCGGGTAACATGGCTTATGAAGCTATATGAGGAACCCATGCAGGCTTTCCAAGTGATACTGCTTGTAGCAGAAGAGGCCTCTGAACTGCCTATGTCCTGACAATTCCTCCTTCTGACCCAGCAGAATTCCCTAACTCCAACACCCATCCTGTGAGTGACTGAGAAGAATTAAGAAGCCGTGCTCCCTGATCAGACCCCATCTTAGTTATCTTTTAACCTGTATCTGTATGGCTATTAAATGCATGCTTTGTTAGCTGGAGATGCATTCTTTGAGATTATGGTCAAGAACTATAGTGTTTATAGGAGGAAGTGTGTGCTCAAATGCTTTTTTTTCCTACAAATCTCCAAATCTATCTTTTGTAGACAGTTTCTGACTATGGACCCAGAAAGGCTAATGTGGTCATCACTGCCA
Organism: Neotragus pygmaeus; assembly: GCA_006410875.1. Lineage (NCBI taxonomy): Eukaryota > Metazoa > Chordata > Mammalia > Artiodactyla > Bovidae > Neotragus > Neotragus pygmaeus. The sequence goes on along the minus strand of SJYV01014081.1, from coordinate 330,450 downwards.
CCCCAACATCTAAATGTTACCTTATGGTTTTCAGGATAATTCTATGTACTGTGGTAGACTGTTCAAAATTCTTCCTTCCCTTCCATCCAGGTGATGGCTTTTCTATGACCTGAGACTACTTCATTATTCCGTCAACACTGAGCCCGACTATGTGACTTGCTTTGATCAGTAGAATGTGAGCTAAAGTGAGTGTCATTGCCAAGTTTAGCTTTAACAGCCAAAGTTAGGTTCCACTGGCTCTCTCGCATCACAGCCAATGGCCATGAAGGGAGTATAACCTAAACCTGCAGCCTGGGTCAGAGAAAGAAGGGCACTGAAGGAGACTGAAACCCAAACCTAGCCAAGATCAGCTGAGCCACAGCTGCCCTAAAAATCCCCAAGGGAGACATAGTATTGTTATAAACCACTAAAATTGTGGGTTTGTTATGTAGCATTATTATTGCAAAACCCGAACATCCATTTCTATGTGTCTGTATTATCTCATTTTTCTCAAACTAGCTCTAAAAGTGAGTAGGAAAGGGATCATTATTCCTACTTCACATAGGATGCAACTGAAGCTTCAAAAGATTTTGAGACTCATCAAATATTATGAAACTAATCATTCTGAGAGGCTATGGTTAAACCCAGATGACCTGATGCCATGAGAAGTTACTTTTTCCATCTCATATGTTGCCTCAATAATGCCCCTCTCTATGGAAAACCTCTAACCCATCAATAATCGTTTTCTCTTTCAGTCTTCCAGCTAACTAAGCACATACCTAATAGCCATGCAGTTATGAGGTAGGAAGATTCTCTGATAGAAAAATGAAATTTCAATTTGGTTAAATTTTATAGGAAACACATTGTAGAAGTGTTATAAATTATTGAATATTTCCCATCTCAATTGATTCTCACAGTGCACTGCATTTTTCTTCATTTTCTTTTGTAGTTGTTAGAAATGGAAGGATTAGCTTTTCAAATGCTGCCTGGGAAACTCTATTCCTAGTCGTTTCCTTCAATCTATTTGCTGGACAATTGCATCTCCCTGCTGGGCACTGGGCAGCATTACAAGAGCTTCCCGAGCTGTAGCAGCTGCAGTCATCTCTTAGCAAAGATCAGACTGGGTACCAACTGGCCTGAGTCCAAATGTCCCACTGACCATGTTAAATAGCTACCTAGGCAGGGAGGGTATAAACACAATGCCATTTCCTCAAGATGTGTCTTATTATTACAGTTATTGACATGTATTAAGCACTTAGCATGTCCAAGTGCTTAATGCGTGTTAATAACAGACTACCCCCCAACATGTGATTCAATTTGGCTTCTATGCCCTTTTTCCTCCTCTGCCGTTTTATCCACATGAGTTCTCTGGGTCTGCTGAACCTGACTTCAGCTTTTATCTGGGAGATGGAGACTGATGACCCAAAGAACTCTACTTTGGAATGGAGTTGAAGGATGAGACACCCAACTCTTTGCACCTGTCAGTGACAGTGAACTGGAGAAAATGGGGTCACCAGCACTTTGTGAAACCGAAAATCAGTTGAAGGGATTTGAACCAAATGAAATGAAAGACAGGAAGGGCAGTGTCTCAAAATCTGGGCAGCAGGTGAGTAAGGCAGACAAAAGGTATCAATACATGGTAGACCAATATGGATAAAGAAGGCTCACAGGACTTTGAGGGGAACCAGGCAGTAACACTGACTGAAGCAGAGAAAGGAGAGACTCCGAGATTCCCATTCCCTACTGAGGACCTCTGATCAGCATACTGTGACCACGACAAAAGAATTATTTAAAAATAGCAATTATTTGTTGAGTTCTTTGTACCAAGCTCAGTGCAGAGCAATATAAAATGGTGACTAAAATATTTGCATATTTGCTTGACTGGATGTTACGCTGTGGAAAAGGTTCTCACCAAAGCACTAAAATAACCAACTATTAAATATATCTTTAAAGAGATGTTGACATCAACTATCTGGTTCACCAAGAGACATAAAACCCAAATCTATGAAGTGCTGAGTTCAGAATAAGAAAAAAAAATGAGCTTCAAGAACAGGAGAGATTTAAGTTCTTTATAACAATGGCTAATTAACACTGGAAAGAGTTGCAGAAGAGAAGTCAGTGTCAATGTTGATTTAGTTTTGGATTCTATAGGTTTTGGGCTGGGGCTGAGAATTCACATTTCTAACCAGTTCCCAGGTGATGCTGATGGACTTGAGGTCACATTTAAAGAGCCACTGGTTTGAATTTGTTTGCTTGATTTCCCTATTGAGGGCTTCCCAAGTGGCACAATGATAAGGAATCCACCTGCCAATGCAGGAGGCTCAAGAGACACAGGTTCGATCTCTGGGTCAGAAAGATCCCCTTGGTATAGGAAATGGCAACTGGCTCCAGTATTCTTGCCTATAAAGTTCCATGGAAAGAGGAGCCTGGCAGGCTACAATCTATGGGGTTGCAAGGAGCTGGATACAAAAAAATGATTGGGCATACACAGAAACACACACACACCCAAGAATCACTTCCAAATGTGGAGTTGGGGCTCTCTTCCTTTATCTCTGTAGGCAAAGTGGAGTCCCTCTGGGTTTACAGCTTTCATCTCCTCCTTTGGAATTGAAGCCAGGTCCAACAGCCCCAGAGAAGCAGTGTGTTTAGAATGACAGAGAGGAAGAAGCTGATTAAACATCCAGTTTCCTAGGCCCTTCCTCTGGATATTTGTATGCAGTAGAACTAGAGTGGAGTCCAGAAACCAGCATTAGTCTCAAGTGCTTCAAGAGCTGCTTATGATCAGGTACATCTGAGACACAGTAGTAGATGAACTCTAGTTTCCCTCCCATGATCTTACAAAGCGTGGCTGCCAGTTATGCAGTATGACAGAGAGAAGTACCGGTTTCTGCATATTTTGCATCTTATGGTAGTAAGAAGATAAATAGGCTTGGCATCAGAAAACTAGATGATATTTGACATTCTTAGCTCTGTGACTGTGGGAAAATCACTCCAAACATCAGGGACAGCTATAAAACACAGTGCTATCTCTAAAAGAAGGCTAATAATACCCCCATCTCTACCTGTAGCTCCTCCCATGGCTAGGTGGTTACCAAAGTGTGCTAAGATGGATATGGTCCCTACCCTCATAGAACAATAATCTAGGCAAGCAGAATGTGAAAGAAGTGATCTCAATGAAATGTGGTGAGGTGCCCTGCCTTGTTCACGGAATCTGAGAGGTTTAAGGAGATAGCAAACGTAAAGCACAGCCAGCATAGAGGAGTTTACTTGTTCACCGTCATCCTTGTCATTAGCAGGGAAGACAATTCCATTAATGATCAAGGAGGGAAAAAAGAAAGAGGGACCAAGAAATGAACAGCCTAATTTGAAAGTGTTAACAAAAAAATGAATATAAAAGAGGTGAGGAGACAGAGTCTAGCATGATGAAAGCTGGGAGAGGAAAGAGTATCTAAAAATTTCAGGAGAGGTTGGTCATATGTTCTAGATGCTGCAGAGAGACCAAGGAGAGTGAGGATTGAGAAAAGGCATTTAGGAGGCTGAGTTGGGTCATTGGTCTCTTGGCAGCTGCAGGCAGATGGTAAAACAAAACAGATGATTTTCTATCAGTTTTATTGAGCAGGACACTGAGCAATAGAGAGATCCCTCCAGGTAAGTCATTGGCAGAAATCAGATCAGAACACTCCGCCTTCCCAAAGGTCAAGTTCTTTCATCATAAATTAGAGTCCCAGTTACTTGTCTGCCCTCTCCAAGGACCAATGCCAGCCTGAGCTGTCCTGGGAGACCGTGCAGGCAAAATGACTCTTTTTGCAGGTGGCTTTTTATAGGTTCAGGTGGCTTTGTTGGGTGCAGAGTCCAGGTGGCCTGATTCTTCCTTATGCATCTGTAAGGTACTTTGAGGTTTAGGAGGCTGGCACACTATAATTTGTTTTATCATTAATAACAAAACATGCTCTGCAAGAAACCTGTATTGCAGACATAAGAGGTCCAGTGAAAAAGCTATCAACCGCAGGGTGAATTTCCTAGAAGGTAGTGAAGAGACGAATTCAGGGAGGCAGTTATCTGAAATGCTGTTTCCTATGCTATAGTCTTCATTTTGTCCCAAATAAAACTCATGTTATGCATTTTATTTTCAAGTCAACAACTTAAATGTCTCTCCTCAAAAAACTCACCTAGCTTTCCAATCCCAGGGACATCCACATTCTTGAGGGTTTTCCTAAGAAGCATCCAGCAGAGAACCTGGGCATGGTAGGCACTCTGGTATTTATTGCTGGAGTGCTAATAATAAGACCACAAAGCGTGTTTTAGTTTGAAAATTGTTTTCCTTAAAAGCACTTGAAATTTTTTTTTAATACTTAAATTAAAAAAAAATTAGAAATAGTGTTTCAAATGGAGTCCATTGCCTGGAATTTGGTGTCTCTGCCCTAATACTAAATTTGCTGGCTTTTAATTATTTCAGAAACAGTTTCACAGAAAATTTCAAATGTATTAAAAATGAATAGAATCCAATATTGATCCTCTCCATACCCATTATCCTACTTAAGCAATCAGCATTCTAATTTTGTACCATCTATATATCTACCTACTCCCTATCTCTCACTTGATTATTATTATGGTCATTTTGCTGAGATTTGTGTATATTGAAATGCACAAATCTTAGCTGTACATTTTTAGTGACTGGATATATTCATGCAACCGTTACCCTTATTATAAGTCTAATATTTTGATCTCTCCTGAAAGTTCCCTTGTGACACTTCTAAGACATCTTCAATGATTTTTGTATGTTTTAAAACATCATATAAATGGAATAATACAATATGCATTTTGTGCATCTTTTTTTTCACTTTGCATGTTTATGGGATATATGTGTATTCTTGTGTGCATATGTAGTTCACTACTTTTTTTCCACTGAGTATTATTTCATTGTATAAATATATTACAGTTCGTTTATCGATTTTTCTCCTGATGGACCCTTGGACTACTTCCAGCTATCAGCTATTGTGGGGGAAAAAAGCTGCAATAATCATTCTTATACATGTCTTTTGGGGGACATTTGATTTACTTTCAGTTGTGCAAATAAGGGAGAATGAAATTGGAGAATTAAAAAATAGATACACATTTAGCTTCATAAAAAACTACCAGACAGTTTTCCAAAGTGGTTATACAATTCTGCATTCACACCAGGAGGAGTTAAACGTCTACCATGCATTGTTGTTTCAAAAAAACACATATATTTAGGATATGGGAAGGAAAATCTGTCTCTAGGCTAGCTCTTCTAATACTTCTGGGCTGTTCACAACCTGAGGCATATTTACTGAAAAAGTCTGACGCCAACAAAATGTAGATGAGCTGCGGGAACAGGCATGAGGCCACAGTGGCAGATCAAAGTGAGGCTGGGAGGGAACAGGCTCCGCTGAATAAGACTAGGCATTACCATAATGAATTTTGTGAGTAAGCAACTCCCTTTAAAAGTCCTTCCTTTTGATCTGTTAAGAAGATGTTTACTGTAATCAGGCGAAGGTTTACTTGGCCAAGTGAAGAACAGTGAAAGGGGAAGCCAGAGAGACAGTTTTCGATCTGGTTTTAAAACAATTTTCTTTGCTTTCTGCTGTCTAAACCCTCCTGCCAGATTCTTCCCTTCTTATTCCCTCAACCTTCTTAGAAGAGGTGAGTTAATTTTAACTAAAATATTTGGGGCTGTCATGGGGGGAAGGAGAGGAGCAGAGATAGAAAAAGGACAAAATCAAAGACATCTTACTTTTAAAAGCTAACGATTGTTTCAAAACAAACGAAACTACACAAGACATAATCGCTGATATAACGTGAAAAAGATGAAACATGCTAGTTCAGTTCAGTTCAGTTCAGTTGCTGTCATGTGCGACTCTTTGCTACCCCATAGACTGCAGCATGTCAGGCTTCCCTGTTCATCACCAGCTCCCGGAGCTCGCTCAAACTCATGTCCACCGAGTTGGTGATGCATGTTAAGAGAAAGGCAAATCTCTGGCCTCGCAACTGATGAGGCTTCTTTGTTCTTTTTCTCTTAGGGGAGGAGGCTGGGGTTCCTGGACATTGCTAGGAATGTGTCAGTGGAAGAAATGCTTTTCACCTCCCCTCTCCTCCATCTCAGGCTGCTCTCACTATATTGTTTCAGGGAGGGGCAGAGGCCCCTGGAAAGCTACTTGTTCTTCCTACTGGGGAGTGAGGGCGAGCTTTCCTGCTCTCTCACATCTGAGTGTGTGGACAAGTCCTTTGTACTGTGAAGGAATGGGATTAAGGTTCATCTCCCAGACTGCTGGATCAAGTCTCTCAAGAGAGAGAGATCCTCCCACTCTCCCTTACTATCTCCAGTGACCTTAGAGGAAGGAGCTTTGGCAATAGCTGATTGGGTCCTCAAACTATGCACCACACAATGTGACATTAGTCATCTATGTCCCCTTATCTACTTATCCATTCACATGATCACTCTGCACAAAGCTGGAAGGGTGGGTCTTGCCAATTGCATCCCATTGCTGGGAGGACCATATCTGGGGATAAGAGACAGAAAAGAACCATGAGCTCAGAACCATCTGCTAACCATATGCTTATGTCCTGTCCACAGAAGAGGCCCCATCCCTTATTTTCCCAGAAAACTCTCTTAGGGAAAGCCCTAAGAATATTTAAAAAGTTGCTTTGATAAGACAAAAATTCTTTTCTATCCTCACAGGATTTTGGTAAAGAGTACAGGAGTCTCTATAGGTCCAACAAGAAGAAGAACAGCAACAACCAACCAAAGCGCCTGCCTGGGTTGTGGTGACAGCCACAGCCCCAAGGAAGGCCACAGGTGGGGCCAGTCAGGTCTCAGGGTGACCCATCCCCTGTGTGACCTACTCCCAACACTTTGTCAACTACAAATTGGCACTTGCCAACTGCTCCTTGTGACTAGCAGAAACCCTCTGCAAAACCTGTGTTTGATGTCATCTAGTCCCCCTTCACCAAATCACAAATATACTAACCTTCCCCCCACCTCTTTGGGGCAGTTTCTCAGAGCTATCTGAAATGCTATTTCCTATGCTATAGTCTTCATTTTGTCTCAGGTAAAACTCTCACACTGTGCCTTTTTTATAAGTCAACAACTTTAATGTCTCTCCAAGAAAACTCACCCAGCTACCCATTCCCAGGCACACCCTCATTCTTGAAGGTTTTCCTAAGAGATATGCAGGAGAGAACCTGGGCATGGTAGGCACTCAGATATTTGTTGTCGGAATGCTAACCCTAAGATCACAAAGCATGCTTCAGCTTGGAGATTGTTTTTTCTGTTAAGTACTTAGTGTTTCAAATGGAGTCCAATGCCTGGAGTTTGGTGTCTGTTCTAATACTGAATTTCAGTACAGTTCAGTTCACTTGCTCAGTCATGTCCAGCTCTTTGCAATCCCATGGATTGCAGCATGCCAGGCCTCGCTATGCATCACCAGTTCCCAGTGTTTACTCAAGGTCTTATCCATTGAGTCACTGATGCCATCCAACCATTTCACCTCTGTCATCCCCTTCACCTCCCTCCTTCAATCTTTTCCAGCAACAGAGTCTCTTCAAATGAGTCAGTTCTTTGTATTAGGTGGCCAAAGTATTGGAGTTTCAGCTTCAACATCAGTCCTTCCAGTGAATATTCAGGACTGATTTCTTTTTGGAATGACTGGTTGGATCTCCCTGCAGTCCAAGGGATGCTCAAGAGTCTTCTCCAACACTACAGTTCAAAACCATCAATTCTTCAGCACTCAGCTTTCTTTATAGTCCAACTCTCACAGCCATATATGATTACTGGAAAAAACATAGCTTTGACTAGATGGATCTTTGTGGGCAAAGTAATGTCTGTGCTTTTAAGTATACTATCTACGCTGGTCATAATTTTTCTTCCAAGGAGTAAGCATCTTCTAATTTTATGGCTGCAGTCAACATCAGTAGTGATCTGTTGCTGCTGCTGCTGCTGTTAAGTCGCTTCAGTTGTGTCTAACACTGTGCGACCCCATAGACGGCGGCCCAGCTGGCTCCCCANCACCCCACTCCATTACTCTTGCCTGGAAAGTCCCATGGACGGAGGCACCTAGTGGGCTGCAGTCCATGGGGTCCTGAAGAGTTGGATTTGCCTTTCACTTTTCACTTTCATGCATTGGAGAAGGAATTGGCAACCCACTCCAGTGTTCTTGCTTGGAGAATCCCAGGGATGGTGGAGCCTGGTGGGCTACTGTCTATGGGGTCACACAGAGTCGGTCACGACTGAAGTGACTTAGCAACAGCGGCATACATGGGCAAGATTTAATGGTCTTTGAAAGAGTGAACTTGTTTTGCATGAGACTTGGTCATCAACTACAGAATTTTAGGAGGGATTATGATCCCAGGCGGCTCAGACGATAAGAGTCCACCTGCAATGCGAGAGACCCAGCTTCAATCCCTGAGTTGGGAAGATCCCTTGGAGAAGGAAATGGCAACCCACTCCAGTATTCTTGCCTAGAAAATCCCAGCGATGGAGGAGCCTGGAGGGCTACAGTCTGTGGGGTCACCAAGAGTCAGGCACAACTGAGTAACTTTCACACATGATCTCTGAATGTTACCATCTCCTTTCTCCTCTATTTGTGGTCCATAATGGCAATAAACAAGTAACAAAATTCTCAGCTTAAGAAATGTAGATTATGATCTAAATAGGAGAGTTGTCTTATTTATTCCAGATAAAGCATGTCATTTTGATTTTCTGCTCTGAGAATTCATTGAAACTTTCTAAAACAATAAGGTCTTAAGATGTATTTAATGCACACAAAGCAGATTCCTCCATTTTCACAATCTTTTCATCTGTAAGAGAAAAAATAAATAAATCTGTTACAATTTTAGAGCCTAGGCATAGCTATTTTTTAAAAAAATATGGAAATACAAATGAGCAATACTAGAAAATTTCATGCAAATGCAAAAAACTTATATAATTATTTCCTGCAAAGATTCATCTTTGAAATACGGAATTTATAAGGGTGCTTTGCTTTCAAAAACAACAATACTTTGTATATAAACCAGAGAGCATGCATAGCAGCTCTGTTTAGAAAATAGCAAAGTAGCATGGAAAAGGCCTCTGTTTAGTTAGCCCACCCACCAACTAGGGGAAAAGTTAAAATAAAAAAAGGAGAATGGACTACATGGAATTGTTACCACTGTGTCAAACCTGGGATTTTATTTTCTAAACAGTGCTCGCCAAGTGGGGCTTTAGAGTCATTACTCAATACAGTTATTCAGTTAGGGACCTCATTTGAAAATTCGATCCCACATAACTTTCCTTGTTTTGTGTTTTGTTTTGTTTATAAGATATGGTTCTTCCTCTGCCCCACCCGCGACATAATGGTACAAACCAGACAGAAAAACAGTAACAAAAATCATCCTTGACTTTTGCACTCCATTTTCTAACTTTTACCTTTTTTTGTATGATCTTGACTACAATCTTCTGTGAAGGAGAAGATAAATGAGGAAACTCTGGCCTCCAAGTGTCAATGCCAAGAACAAGCTCCCACAGCTTATTTGTGACAGAGTCTCGGTGATAATAGTGGTAAAGAACCAGCCTACCAGTGCAGGAGACCCGGGAGATGCCGCTTTGATCCCTGGGTTGGGAAGGTTCCCTGGAGTAGGAAATGGCAACCCACTCCAGTATTCTTCTCTGGAAAATCCCATGGACAGAGAAGCCTGGCAGGCTACAGTCCATGGGGTTGCAAAGAGTCGGACACGACTCAGCACCCACACAGCTGGATGATGAGCTACATTTTCTGCCTTTCGGGTTACCACTTTTCCTATCAGATGGCACTAGATATATAAGGTTTCACTTGTTGATGCAGTGGAAATTGTACATATTCAATTAAATGACCTTGAGAAGTATATCCATTGCCTTTTGGAAGCTGGGATGCGGAGACGATCCCTCCCTTTGATCTTGAGTCTCCCAGATTTCTGTCTCCCTGCCAGACAGCATGTGGGTGTCCTCTAACAAAATGCTTGTAAAACCAAACTCATTGTCCCTCTCCTGGCAGCCCACTTCCAGTGACTCACGCATGTGGGTCTGGCAGGTCAAGTGTGCCCTTGTCCAGCAGAGAGCCTCTTGCAGAGGGTTCAGTGCAGCCCATGTTGCGGACCAACCAGCAGAGCTCTGCTAACTGCCTTCCAGCCGCCAGCACACACCCAGCTTGCCCTCTGCTCTACTTCACCTGTGTGCTGTCCCCCTCAATTTACCTTAACTTCCAGCCCTTAGATGCTTCTTTAAAATTTTTTTTAAATTAAAAAAACTTTGAAACTTTTAAATTGAATATAGTTTGTTTACAACCTTGTGTTAATTTCAGGTGTTCAGAAAATATGTATGTGTGCATGCTCAGTGCTCTAGTTGTGTCTGCTCTTTGGGACCCCATGGACTGGAGCCCTGCCAGGCTCCTCTGCTCATGGGACTCTCCAGGCAAGAATGCTGGAGTGGGTTGCTATTCCCCCACACCACCTTCCAGGGCATCATCCTGACCCAGGGATCAAACCCATGTCTCCTGCATTGCAGGTGGATTTCTTACCCACTGAGCCACCTGGGAACCCTACAAATAAAATGTGGTGTTTTTTTCACCCCATAGTTCAAATCTCCACTTTTCCTTGCCCAGACTCTACTCCTGAGGAGCATTTAAGTAATACAACACGCCACTGCACTTCAGGAGATGGAGATGAACACAGGTTTTGGTGATTACAGGAAATAATCTCATCTTTCTCAGAGCTAATAATGCACATGGTCTGAATTTAGAGGAAGTAGAAAACATTTCCTTACTCTTCCCATGGGAAGAGTACCTAGAAGTGTCCCCGACTTCGTCTCATTCCTTCCTTCCTTTCCCTCCCTTGTCACTCTAGCCTTCCATCCTCATCCCATGCCTTACTTTGCTAGAAAAAGCCAGAAGCCACAGAGCCATTTTTATCCTCATGGCCAAAGCCAACGAAACGTTTTTGCTCTGGACTCTTATCATTTTATGAATGAAGCTCCTACACATGTCTCCTTTGCTCTTAGTATTCACCACAGAGGGCACAGCTTGGTTCTACATCATTATGCTAAAATGATGTTTATCCAACCCAAGCCTTCTGTCTCAAATCCAGACTCATCTATTTCAATTTATCCTCAACATCACCACCTGAGCACTGTATCAGTTGGGATTCAGCCAGAGAAACAGAACCAGAAGGAGTCAGATATTAAGAGGCCTATTGCAAAGAATTGGCTTGAAGACTTCCCTGGTGCTCAGTCCAGTGGTTAAGACTGTGCTTCCATGCAAGGTTTGATCCTTGGTTGGGGAACTAAGATCCTATTTGCTATGTGGTGTGGCCAAAAGATTAACATAAAATAAATACGAGGAGGAAAGCTTTAAAAGATAAAAAAAACTATTAGAATTGGTTTACAGGATTGTGGGGACTGGCTAGGGAAGTCTTTAAAACACAGAATGGACTGCCAGGAATGGCAGGCTTGGACTCTCTCATGGGCTGAAGCTGAAGGACAGATTTCTTCATAAAGGAGATTTCAGCTCTGTTCTTCTTAAAATAATTTTTTATTTATTTACTGATGGCTACACTGGGTCTTCGTTGTTCTGCATGGGCTTTCTCTGGTTGCAGGAAGCGGGGGCCATTCTTCACGGTGGTGCACGGGCCTTCTCTTGTTAAGGAGAACCGGCTCGAGGTGTGCAGGCCTGGCCTGCAGTAGTTGCAGCACACGTGAGCTCGCTCTTGGTAGTTGCAGCTGGAGGACTCTAAAGCGCATGCTTAGTGGTTGTGGCGCACGGGCTTAGTGGCTCTGTGGCATGCAGAATCTTCCTGGACCAGGCATCAAACCCATGTCCCCTGCATGGGCAGGTAGATTCTTATCCAATGGGCCACCAGTGAAGTCCTTGACCACTCTTAAGGACTTCCAACTGATGAAATTCAGACCCACCTAGAACAACCTTTCTTATTAAAGCCTACCAGTCATAGGCTTGACTCACATCTACAAAATACCTTCACAACTACCCTTAGACACATGTTTGCTAGAATAACTGAGGGCTACAGCCTAGCCACAGAGAAGGCAATGGCACCCCATTCCAGTACTCTTGCCTGGAAAATCCCATGGATGGAGGAGCCTGGAAGCCTGCAGTCCATGGGGTCGCTGAGGGTCAGACATGACTGAGTGACTTCAGTTTCACATTTATCTTTCATGCATTGGAGAAGGAAATGGCAACCCACTCCAGTGTTCTTGCCTGGAGAATCCCAGGGATGGGGGAGCCTGGTGGGCTGCCATCTATGGGGTTGCACAAAGTCGGACATGACTGAAATGACTTAGTACTGGTAGTAATAAAGCCTAGCCAAGTTTATACCAGAAGACCATCACAAGCATCTAATCAGAATTAGCATGTCTGTGTTGAACTCCAGCTCTGCCTTCCCCCTGCTGCTCTCTACAAACTAGCTGCCCCTGACACGGCAACTCCATCCTTCAGTTGTTCAGGACACACACTGTCCATGCGGTAGGTTAAATATTGGCATCCCAACTATGCCCATGTACTCATCCCCAAAACCTTTTATGGCAAAAGGGACTTTGTAGATGTGACTAAATTAAGAATCTTGAGATGGGGAGATTATTCTGGGTTTCCAGGGTGACCAATGCAATTACAACAGTCCTTATAACAGAGACCCAGGGGAGTCAGAGGAGGAGCAAAGGAGGAGAAGGAAGCAACATGCTATATGCTTATGGGAGCAAGCGTCAAAGTGACAGGCTTTAAAGAAAGAGAGGGGTTACAGGCAGGCTTTAGAAGCTGGAAAAGTCAAGGGATGGATTCTCCCCTCAGCCTCCGGAAGAGCCAGCCTTAGCAACACCTCGTGCATGCTAAGTCGCTTCAGTCGTGTCCGACTCTGCAACCCCATGGACTGTAGCCTGCTAGGCTCCTCTGTCCGTTCTCCAGGCAAGAACCCTGAAGTGGGTTGTGATGCCCTACTCCAGGGGATCTTCCTGATGCAGGGATCCAACCTGCATCTCCTGTGTCTTCTGCATTGAAGATGGATTCTTTATCACTGAGCCACTGGGAAAGCCCCTAGCAACACCCTAACTTTAGCCCAATAAACTGAGTTCAGACTTCTGACCTCCAGGATTAGCAGATAAGTTTATGTTGTTTGAAGTTTGTGGTGCTTTGAAGGAGCATTAATAAAGAACTAAAGTACTGGGACTTGCCTGGTGGTCAGTGGCTAGGGCCAATGCAGGGGGCCCAGGATCCCACATGCTGCTTGGCAAAAAAAAAAAAAAAATTAATAAAGAAACAAAACTCCAAAAACTCTATGCTTGTGGTGATAGCTACACAATTTTGTAAATATACAAAAATATCACTGAATTGTATAAGTAAAGCAAATGAATTGTGTGGTATAAAAATCATAACTCAATAAAATATTTTTTGATTATGAAAAAAAGAACTAATGTACCCATGACCAATCTGAGGTGACATCTTGTTAGCTTTAGTTTCCATATGTCCAGAATGCAACCACTTTTCAACACTTCCCCAGCTACCACCCATTTCTAGCCTTCATCGTCTCTGCTCTGCGTAATGTCAAAAGACTGGGAACCATTCTGGTCTAGTGTTCTCCATTCTCCAGCCCTTGCCTCAGCCCTGAGGCAGCCACTGCTGGCTTACATAGCACCTTCATGAGAATCAGAAAAAGGTGGCCCTTTCTTCAGGCAGATGCAGTCTCATGCCAGGGTTGACGGTGAGGCCCACAGAGTTGAGGCTGAATGTCATCACACAAAACACAACCTCAGCAACTCTACACAGCAGCCTTGCCTACACCTTTTCAACAGCAGTCCACATCGCCCTGCCAAAGTCAAGTCGGCTCCTGCCACCACTCTGCTCAAAACCCTCACAAGCTTCTCCCCTGACTCAGTCCTCCCAAGGGGCTGTCAGCCTTCTGTCATCCGGCCAGTTACCTCTCAGATCTCCTCTCTTACCAGCCACCTTCTCGCTCACTGTTTTTCCCCCAAACTGCTTTCTTGCTATTCATCAAATATCCCAGACCCATTTTCACCTCAGGGTCTTTACTCACTGTTTGTCTCCTCAAGCTGCCAAGGTTCGTCTCCAACATCCAAGTGACTGGCTCTCTCACCTCCCTTAAATGTCTGGCTAAATGTCCCTTTCGTAGCGACATCCACCCTGACTATTCTGTTCAAGTGTGTAACCCACACCCTTACCCCTCCCTCCCTAACCCCTGTATCCTGGCTTAGTTTTCTCTTTGACACTTATCACCATTTAACATTCTACATATAATGACTTCATTACTGTATTTACTGTAAGTGTCTAAGAGGATAGAGTTTTTGTCTGATGTGTTCACTCCTGTATCCTTAAATAATACCTGTTATCAAGTGGGCACACAATGAAGATTTGAATGAATGAATAAAAGCGTCCTTTCTTTTCCCGTTCAGGCTCTCCCAGAAGCAGATTCTAACTAACAATGCAGAGACAAGTAGTTAATTTGGAAGGAGATGCCTGTACACACAGTGCTAGCGGCATGGGGAAGTAAGACAGAGGAAGGAAAGCAGCCAGTGAGGGGTATGTTTTCTTTCTTATTTCTTCTTTTCGTTTGTGTCTTTGGGTTCCTCCGGTCTTAGATCCAGCATGTGAGATCTTCATCATATCATGTCCTGCATGGACTTTCTAGTTGTGGCTCATGGGCTTAGTAACTTAGTAGTTGTGGCACATGGACTTAGTAACTCTGAGGCATGTGGGATCTTACTTCCCCAACCAGGGATTGAACCTATGTCCCATTTTCATTGCAAGGCAGATTCTTAACCACGGGACCATCAGGGAACTCCTAAGGGTATGTTTTCAAACCCTGTAGTTATGCTGCAGATAACTGGAATTTTAGCTCCTTGGGGACACCTGGGACTTGGTGAAGACCACATACTTCTGTAAGGGAAGAAAGATTTTTTTCTCTACTTTTCCATTCTGTAGTTGGGCCTGAGAACTAAACTGACCAATGACAGATGAGCAAGAGAAAAGCATCCAAGTTTCCTTTAAGGTTACTATTTTAACATGGCACAAGAGCCTTCAAAGAAGTCAGTAGGCCTACNAAAAAAAAAAAAAAATTAATAAAGAAACAAAACTCCAAAAACTCTATGCTTGTGGTGATAGCTACACAATTTTGTAAATATACAAAAATATCACTGAATTGTATAAGTAAAGCAAATGAATTGTGTGGTATAAAAATCATAACTCAATAAAATATTTTTTGATTATGAAAAAAAGAACTAATGTACCCATGACCAATCTGAGGTGACATCTTGTTAGCTTTAGTTTCCATATGTCCAGAATGCAACCACTTTTCAACACTTCCCCAGCTACCACCCATTTCTAGCCTTCATCGTCTCTGCTCTGCGTAATGTCAAAAGACTGGGAACCATTCTGGTCTAGTGTTCTCCATTCTCCAGCCCTTGCCTCAGCCCTGAGGCAGCCACTGCTGGCTTACATAGCACCTTCATGAGAATCAGAAAAAGGTGGCCCTTTCTTCAGGCAGATGCAGTCTCATGCCAGGGTTGACGGTGAGGCCCACAGAGTTGAGGCTGAATGTCATCACACAAAACACAACCTCAGCAACTCTACACAGCAGCCTTGCCTACACCTTTTCAACAGCAGTCCACATCGCCCTGCCAAAGTCAAGTCGGCTCCTGCCACCACTCTGCTCAAAACCCTCACAAGCCTCTCCCCTGACTCAGTCCTCCCAAGGGGCTGTCAGCCTTCTGTCATCCGGCCAGTTACCTCTCAGATCTCCTCTCTTACCAGCCACCTTCTCGCTCACTGTTTTTCCCCCAAACTGCTTTCTTGCTATTCATCAAATATCCCAGACCCATTTTCACCTCAGGGTCTTTACTCACTGTCTCCTCAAGCTGCCAAGGTTCGTCTCCAACATCCAAGTGACTGGCTCTCTCACCTCCCTTAAATGTCTGGCTAAATGTCCCTTTCGTAGCGACATCCACCCTGACTATTCTGTTCAAGTGTGTAACCCACACCCTTACCCCTCCCTCCCTAACCCCTGTATCCTGGCTTAGTTTTCTCTTTGACACTTATCACCATTTAACATTCTACATATAATGACTTCATTACTGTATTTACTGTAAGTGTCTAAGAGGATAGAGTTTTTGTCTGATGTGTTCACTCCTGTATCCTTAAATAATACCTGTTATCAAGTGGGCACACAATGAAGATTTGAATGAATGAATAAAAGCGTCCTTTCTTTTCCCGTTCAGGCTCTCCCAGAAGCAGATTCTAACTAACAATGCAGAGACAAGTAGTTAATTTGGAAGGAGATGCCTGTACACACAGTGCTAGCGGCATGGGGAAGTAAGACAGAGGAAGGAAAGCAGCCAGTGAGGGGTATGTTTTCTTTCTTATTTCTTCTTTTCGTTTGTGTCTTTGGGTTCCTCCGGTCTTAGATCCAGCATGTGAGATCTTCATCATATCATGTCCTGCATGGACTTTCTAGTTGTGGCTCATGGGCTTAGTAACTTAGTAGTTGTGGCACATGGACTTAGTAACTCTGAGGCATGTGGGATCTTACTTCCCCAACCAGGGATTGAACCCATGTCCCATTTTCATTGCAAGGCAGATTCTTAACCACGGGACCATCAGGGAACTCCTAAGGGTATGTTTTCAAACCCTGTAGTTATGCTGCAGATAACTGGAATTTTAGCTCCTTGGGGACACCTGGGACTTGGTGAAGACCACATACTTCTGTAAGGGAAGAAAGATTTTTTTCTCTACTTTTCCATTCTGTAGTTGGGCCTGAGAACTAAACTGACCAATGACAGATGAGCAAGAGAAAAGCATCCAAGTTTCCTTTAAGGTTACTATTTTAACATGGCACAAGAGCCTTCAAAGAAGTCAGTAGGCCTAAAAACTTGTACTACTATTTTAACAAAGAATGATATTGGAGATGTGATAAGACAAAGACAAAGGGGGTTTGGGCTGGGGGCGGGGGAACTGTGGGAAAACGACTAGGAAATATACAGGTAAAACTAGTGAAAGACAAGGTTTGCTTAGTAGGTTTGTTTGCTCTGTTTCATCTTGGCATCAACTCCCTGTTTCTGGTAATAAGAATGTTCTCTTCTTCCTGTTTCAAAGAGTGCACCTTTCCCTGGGAAATTTAAGTCCTACTTTTAGTTAGAAAGGGAAGGTCAGAAAACACATCGTATATCTACTCTTGGACATCGCCCCTTCTGCTCAAAATCATCAATATGTCAGAGTGGCATACTATTTAGGGTGTCATGTTCACCTCAAAGTGATCCCACCTAGGAGGCCAGGGAGCTGGTGTCTCTATCCACCAAGTTTTAGAAGGGGCATTAATTCTCTGTCACTTCCCTTCTGCCACATGTACAGGACAAAGTAGATTCCATCCTCAGAAATCCTCAAAGAGATCATTGCTGAAGTCAAACTTGTTGGCATGAAAACAGTGATGCCTGAAGGCATATGAATGGGCTTCAATAGCATCTACTTATCTTCTCCTCTAACAGAGAAGATGAACCTTTCTCAAACAAGTAAAGCTACAAATATGGTAACGATGTAACCCAAGCTACAAATATGGTAACTTATTAGAACACTAACTTCAGTTCTTGTTGCAGGACACATCTTATCTGTCATCCCTGGTTGAGGCATGGAGATGGGGCAGGGAAGGTTGGCAGGGGAGATGAGGGTACTTCGTGACTATCCTATGATGCTCAAGCATAGAAGGACTTTTTCTGCAGGAACTGAAGGAGAAGACCGAATCAGGATATAGTAGAAGAGAGAAAGTGAACACCTTGAATTGCTGTTCTGGTTGTTTACAACCGGCATCCTGATTGGTCAGTGCTCTTGCTCTATACGTCATTCAACTTTGTGAGTATTACCCCCAGAAGGACCCTACACACAAAAACAGAGCCGAGACCTCAAAAGGTGCCAAAGCAATGAGGCAGTCTGCAGCAGACACAGGGATCTGGAAGCACCAAAGAAGAGGGAGTTATGGGTTGAGTGGATGAGTGAGTGGGTGCTCTGAGTAAATGCCCAAGATGAGAACCATTCTCTTTGAATGCTCTCATGTCTTTCTGCAGTGTGATGCATTGATAGATCAGGTAGCTTAAGGAACCTGGGGAAGGTTCTATAAATCAGACATCCCAAAGACAGGACTGCCCCATCATGAAGTCTTTTTGACATTTCAGTCCATTAGAGAGTCAAGTATATCTAGAAGGTACAAAGAGAAGACTTCCCTAGTGACTATCACAATGTAGATTCCACCTAAACAGGTCAGCAAAGACCTGTGGGTACCTCGGGGTACACCCTTTTTCCTGACCCACCAAGAAGCATCTCTTTACTGTGTAAAGTGAGGGTCAGAGCATCACTCTGCCTGATCCTACTAGACTGTCTTGAAGTCTGATGCTATTTTTCCTCTAAGCCAGTCCTCATCTTTCTTAGGTGCCTGGCTGAAAGCATGAACCAGTTTGGATGATAATGATGATAGTCAATGCTGTGGTGATGGAATAAAGAGAAAAGAAGCAAAAAAGAAGCAAGTGAGTAATGAAAAACAGATTATTTGGGTCCCTCAATAAGATGTCTACTGGGAGAGTGAGAGTGAGAGTTAGGAAGCTGAAGGCAGAAATAATGAAGTCCAGGATAAGGGGTGTCACGAGGCTTTCCTTCTTGCTCCAGATAAGTTAAAACAGCTTCCAACGGTACAACACATCACTTTGAATTCTCATCAGAGTAGGGAAACCACTGTTTCAGGATTAGCATTCCAAAGGGAGCCAGAGCCACTGTAGCCTCAAAACCAGGACCGCGTTTAAAGTCCAAAGATGATTCTAGCAGCTGTTCTCCCCAAATGGTTTCAGCACTATGAGGTTATAATGTGGAAAAGCTAGAACTGAAAAACTGAATATATATTCTCTTTAGAATAAAAGGAAATGACTACAAGCCCGGTCATAAATGTGGCAGCTTACTAGAAAGGCAGGTTTAAAGAATAAGGAAACTCATGTTCGAGATAAAATTGAAAACAGGTGCCAGGCCTCTTTCTTGGAGTCAGAGAATGTCAGAACTGGAGGAGACCCTGGGGTAACTCCTTTATTTTTTATATTTGATGGATCAGGAAGCCCAGATCACCAGGAATGGGGTAACTTGCTCAGTGCCACTCACAGTAAAGGTCAGAGTTATCTCTCAATTCAAACCTTGGTCTGCTTCTCAGGCATTTTAATACCTCTGGCACAAAATTAATGAACAAAACCTCTGCTTTTTAAAAAAAATAAGATCTATTGTAATTTTGAATCCTAAATAATGACACTGACTTGAATTCCTTGTTTCCACAAGAGCAAAGGTACAGCAAGAGGGAAGGTGAGGTCATGTCTAAGACCCATGCTGTTTATATGCTCTGTGATGAGCTAGAGGGCTGGGCTAGGGAGGGGGACTCAAGAGAGAAGATATATGTATACATATAGCTGATTCACTTTGTTGTACAGCAGAAACTAATACAGCATCATAAAGCAACGACAACCAGTCCCATATTCTTGGACATAATTTTCCAGGAAAATTCCATGGACAGAGGAACCTGATGGGCTGCAGTCCATGGGGTTGCAAAATGTCGGCCACGACTCAGCACATACTCCAATAATGGGCTTCCCAAGTGGCGCTAGTGGTAAAGAACCCACCTGCCGATGCAGGTAGATGTTTAAGAGATGCAGGCTCCATCCCTGAGTAGGGAAGACTGCCTGGAGGGAGGCACGGCAACTCACTCTAATATTCTTGCCCGGAGAATCCCATGGACAGAGGAGGCTGGTGGGCTGCAGTCTGTAGGGTCGCACAGAATCAGATACAACTGAAGCTACTTAGCATGCACACAAGCGCTCCAACAATAAAATAAAATATAATAAACTATGCTCTTGAGCTGACAGCAACTCATTCATTCATTGTCAGTCCATCAGTTGGTCATTCAATTAACAGATATTATTTGAGTATCTGCTCTGTGCCAAACATTTTCCGGAAATAGTAAGGCTCCTCTCGCTTGTTTTCTCTCTTTCTCAGACAGAGCCAGTTCCTCTCCAGGCAGTTGCCCATATGGTGATCATTTTTCACTTGCGTAACTTACAAGGTAGAAATGACTTCATTTCCACTCCCTGGCTCAGGCCTGGCTCTCTCATTTTGTGCCCTGGTTCCCTGAAGAATTAAAATCAAACTATCTGATTCTCACTAGACCAACTTTCAGAGAAGGCAATGGCAACCCACTCCAGTATTCTTGTCTGGAAAACCCCATGGGCGGAGGAGCCTGGTAGACTGCAGTCCATGGGGTTGCACAGAGTCAGACACAACTGAAGCGACTTAGCAGCAGCAGCATCTAACAGTTCAAACTAACAAAATTCAAACCAAAATTAATGATATTTTCCTACCCACGCCCCCCCTCTCCCCAACCAGCAGAAAGTCTTCTCCTTCACATGTGTAATTTCATATTAAAAACAGATAGCATCTTTTTCTTTTAGGTCTCATTATTGTCTATTGAGCTTCCAACAGGCTCAAGTTCGTATACTTACACTGGAGGAAATCCACTTTCTCACTGTATCTACAATCAGGAATATTTAGAATACATTTAACTTTGAAATTTAATGAGCAAAGTAGAATATGAAAACCATTTTTCTAATATTAAAATTTGCCATTAAAAGTCCAGCTTAAACAAGTTTTTCCAGATTATTATATTATGAGCCTGTCAATTATCAATGAATCCTAGGATAATAACTGACCTGTTGGGTCCAGGGCATTCTAATCTCCCCTCCCCACACCTAGACAGAGTCAGTCCACATGAAATCTTTAGGGACTTACAAATGGGCCACTGTAATAGATATCTTTTCTGGATGAGAAAAGAAATCACATATTTAAAATTAAACTGGAAGTCAGATTCTCATCTACCTGATTTCGGAGACTTTTTCTCTGTGCTTTCAGCCTTTCCCAGTTTTTGAACTAATGACTTTAATACCTTAAGCTGATATTCCAAATGCCCAATGGGAATCAGAGGAGAAAGCCAAGGAGGAAGAGTGGGAAGCAAGTTGCCTGAGCATGTCCTTAACTTAGATTTTGTGTTATGGATGGTGGAGCTCAACAGTGTCATGGGGCACCCTGGATGGGAGTGGACATTGGGGAGAAGGGACACATGTAAATATATGGCTGAGTTGCCCTACTGTGTACCTGAAACTATCACAACACTGGTAATTGGCTATACTCCAATATAAAATAACAAGTTAAAAACAAGGACTGAGGAGCTCAAGAATGCTTTTTTCCAGAATGCTGTTCTGGAAGATAATGCATCTGGAATATTTAGTGAGAGTGAATGAATGAATGAGCATCAATAAGGAAGCGTGCTTTTGCCTGGAGTCTTTTCATGCATCAATTATTATGATTCAATGTGGAAATAGGTTAGGATTTTTGAAGATTCCACATATAAGTGATATTAAGAGATAGCATAAGATATTTGTCTTTCTCTGGACTTCATCTTAGCAAACAATACAAATGGAACCTGAACTTCAGAAGTTTCTGAAAATGCCACATTTCAAGTTGTTGTTATTGTTTAGTCACTAAATTATGTCCAAGTTTTTGTGACCCTCTGGACTGTAGCTCACCAGGCTCTTCTGTCCATGGAATTTTCCAGGCAAGAATAGCAGAATGGATTGCCATTTCCTTCTCCCGGGTACCTTCCCAACCCAGGGATCGAACCACATTGCCTGCTTGTCAGGTGGATTCTTTAGCACTGAGCCACCTGGGAAGCCTCTGAGTAATTCAATACATATTTTTGAATCCATTATATTAATGGGTAAATAAATAAATTAAACATATGCAGTTCCTTGTTCTTGAAATAACTGATAGAAACTTCCTGTATTCTATCACTCCATCCTCACATACACATTACAAACTCACTTTTAACTAAAAGGCATCTTTTAAAGCAAATAACTCAAAGTAATGAATCCCAACATTTTCTTTACATTTCATTGCATCTATTCTTAAGAACTCTTCGTACTAAAGGTTTCTATTCTACCAAATTTTAGATCTTTTAGTTTCAGTATACAAACTCTTGGTCACGGCACATGGGATCTAGTTCCCTGCCCAGAGATAGAACACAGACTCCCTGCCTTGGGAGCGAGGAATCTTGGCCACTGGACCGCCAGGAAAGTACCCAGAGCATCTGAGTGACTGCCAACAGTGCAGTTCAGTATGTTCCCCTGAGTACGGGATGAGGGCTTCGTCGTCCTCGGTCAGGACAACCTCCTGCATTGCCTCAGTTTCCTGGGATGCACACCCCACAAGGGCTGACACCCTTTTAGACCTGGCTGTGAGCAGTAAATGAAGAAATTAACTAACTCATTCAAATGACACAAAATGATAAAGCTCAAGTTAGCCCTTCCAAGGCTACGAATTAGCTTGGCACTCACACAGGGACCAGAGCTGTGGGTCTGTGCTCTGTGTGGGTAGAAAACCAGCACTGAATCACTACCTTTATGACTCTGTGTAACCCAGAATTTGGAAGATCTGGGACCAGACCTTGCTTTCTTTCCTTGACGTGGTTCCTTTTCTAAAAGGCTTGGAGAAAGGGGCTGGGCAATGTGCCTGAATACATTATTTTACCACTACTTACTTCCGTCTTACTGCTTTCACTAGAAACAAGGACACTCTCTTTTTTAACTAGAACTGAACTTCCTCCTTCTCTTCCTTGTAGTGTGGCAAGGAACACGCAGAGATGCTCCTTATGAAGAGGTGGGGGCTGGGGATGTGTGTTTCTCTTAAAAGTCCATAGAAAGCTGTTCCTTACACATAGAGCAGTTGCTCTTATGAAGGACAAAACCACATTGCTCCTTTCTTTAGATCTGAATGGAGTTAGTTAAGCTTTCAGCCTAAGTGTGAACAAGGCAAAAGAAAGAAGGGCATATCCTTGTTAAGCAACTCTAACTGAAAGAGATGGAGGAGTACAGTGACATCAGTTACAAAATGTTTAGGACTCATTTATGAGAGGGTGTGGTTTTCATTAAGCTCAGGATTGTCATCAAAAAGGAACTTCACCAAAGGAATAATATTACGGCAAACTAAATGTGCAGTTTCTTGACATCTGAGAAAATCATAGCAACATCCTCACTTCCTTTCAATGCCCAGAAAAAAGTATTCAAACTATTAGCATTCATCAGTCATTTCCAACAATGTAATTTCTCTAGTGCCTTGTGTGTCTGTCCTGAAAGATTAAAAGAGAGGGCCAAGACCCCAAATAACAAATCTTTAAGCTAAACTAACATAACATTGTGAATCACTATACTCCAATAAAAAATAACGTTTTTTTTTTTAAAACCTCCTGAAGTTCAGGTTCCTTTTGTATCATTTGCAAAAATAAGCCACGGTAAAATACAACCGCCATCAGTAACACTTGCCCTAAAGAACCTACTGACATTCTAACTTACGTGTGAAACTTCCCAAGAGATAAGATGAGCCAACAGGGAAATATATATTATGATGGTTCAGAGCCCTAATGATGGAGTCAAATAGAGTTGGCTTCCCGTCCTACTTTGCCACTTACTAATGTTAGAGGACCCTAAATCATGTGACTTGTTGGAGTCTAGATGCTTTTATCTAATAAAAGGACTAACAGAACACCTATCTTTTAGTTTGTTGTAAGGATTCAGTTGGAGTGTTGGAGCAGACTGGCTAGCATACGGTAAACACTCAATAAATCCTCACTCAATTATTAGTGGGCTTCCCAGGTGGCTCAGAGGATAAAGCGCCTGTCTCCAATGCGGGAGACCTGGGTTTGATCCCGGGGTCGGGAAGACCCCCTGGAGGAAGGCATGGCAACCCACTCCAGTATTCTTGCCCGGAGGATCCCACGGACAGAGGAGCCTGGTAGGCTACAGTCCACGGGGTCGCAAAGAGTCGGACACGACTGAGCGACTTCACTTACTCACTTACTTACTCCCAGGCGGCGCTAGTGGTAAAAAACCCACCCACCAATGCAGGAGACAGAAGATTTGCAAGTTCGATCCCTGGGTTGGGAAGATCCCCTGGAGGAGGGCATGGCAACCCACTCTAGTATTCTTGCCTGGAGAACTTCCATGGACAGAGGAGCCTGACGGGCCACAGTCCATAGAGTCACAAAGACTCAGACATGACTGAAGCGATTTAACACACACATACAATTATTAGTAATATTGATTTGGCCAAAAGGTTCATTTGGGTTTTTCCATTAGATAGTACAGAAAAACCTGAACAAACTCTTTGGCCAACACAATAACATGTTTTTCAATCTCCCACGCAGTGATTGAGGTTAGTAAAGAAGAAAAAGATTCTTAAGAAAATAATAGATAGAAGCTGAAAATCTCTTTGGAGGGGCTCCTACAGCATACTGACGGTTTTCAAATAAAAATTGCCGCCTGTTGATGCCGTGGTGTCAACATGACATGAGATGATCATCGGGGGAAAAAAGAAAAAAGTCAGAAGAATTAAATCCTCATCCACAAATGGGGAAAATATCCCTGGAGGGAGCTGAACAAGATAATAGAGACAAGACAGAGGGTAAAAAGATGCTGAAATCTGAAATTCATGTCTGAGACCTGTCACATGGAACAGTGACAAATATTGGTTAATGGCAAGAGCAGGAGTCCAAAGAAATAATAAACTTTCCAGCCATGACTGATGACAGTGTTACACCAGAAAGCTTATAAGACAACAAATGAGTACATAGCTGTAAATCACTTCACATCAACACGAGTCCCAGTAACTTGTGGAAGTCTTTCAGAAGTATACTATTGTAGCAGTTTAGTTCTAAGGATTTCTGGAAGACTTGAAGCAGAGGGTATGCAAAAATGCTAACACCCTGTTCAAAGAATTGAACCTATCATGTATCAAATTTTATCACTCTCAATTTTCTGTCACCAGTCATTATATTCTAAATTAATCTTCACGTTGAAATTGATATCTTGATTACTCAAAACATGCCAAGTGGTTCAGAATTCAAATATGCAAATAAAAATCACCCAGGCTAGAACAAGATCAAAACAAATGTATTTTCCTCCACAAACTAAGGATAAGATAGCATTCAAATTGATCACATCCTCACTAATTTGATCAGTGTGTGAGGTTAAAGCAATTATCTGGCTTCTCACTTGCCTTTTTTTTTTGCCATAATCTACCTATGCACTGGAAAAACATAACCAGGTCAGAAAAAGAGAAGGGTGACAGGTCCAGTAGAGGTGGAACTGGGACCAGTTGGGTATAAGCTGAAGAGAGGAGATAATGGAATCAAGAATCCTGAGTTCTACTCTACTCAAACTTCTGTGATAATCTATTTGAGAAAAGAAGCTGAAAAAGCATGCTGCTAAGTCGCTTCAGTCACGTCCGACTCTGTGCGACCTCAGAGACAGCAGCCCACCAGGCTCCCCTATCCCTGGGATTCTCCAGGCAAGAACACTGAAGTGGGCTGCCATTTCCTTCTCCAATGCATGAAAGTGAAAAGTGAAAGTGAAGTCGCTCAGTCGTGTCACAGTCGGTCACACTTAGTGACCCCATGGACTGCAGCCTACCAGGCTCCTCTGTCCATGGGATTTTCCAGGCAAGAGTACTGGAGTGGGGTGCCATTGCCTTCTCCCTGAAAAAGCATGGATATACGAATATGCCTGTAATGCAGGAGACACAGTTTCAATCATTGGATCTGGAAGATCCCCTGAAGGAGGAAATGGCAACCTACTCCAGAATTCTTGCCTGGAAAATATAATGAACACAGGAGTCTGGCAGGCTACAGTCCATGAAGTCACAAAGAGTCCTACATGACTGAGCGTGCACACATGCACACTCACATATGTATAACTGAATAAATTTGCTGTACACTTGGAACTAACACAACACTGTAAATCAACTATAATCCAGTAAAATTTTTGAAAAAAATATTTTATTAATAAGAAAAAAAAAAAGAATCCTAAGTTCTAATATCAGATGTCACATGAACTTTCATGGCTTCTAAAGTCACTGTGCTTCTTAGAACCAAGACTTTTTTATACACCAAACCAGGAGGTCAGACTAATAATTTCTCAAGTTCCTGCCAACTCTACCATCCTGTGATTTCAGCTGTTCCCCTTGTCGCCCATATCATTTTTTTTGCTGCATCTTTCATCACCATCTTCAGGTCTGTGTGGACACAGGCTACAGGTAAGGATTGGGTTGAGAAAGGAACATGAAACATTTGGAAGAATGGAGAACAAAGCAACAGGTGATATAGCAAAGGAAAAGCCACTTTGTTAAATATTCACCCCTTAGAAGTTGCACTGATTCTTTTGTCATATATGCAATTCTTTGATATCCAGTAACGTGATGAATAGCTGCCAATACAAGTGCTTGAAATGCTAACAGATGCTTGTATACTTCCATATCTGATGACTTTCACGGTAGATATAACTAAGGTGGTCAAAATTCCTGAATTCGTGTATTTGCAACATGCCACAGGTTTCATGGGCTTCCAAGGTGGTGTTGGCAGTAAAGAACACACCTGCCAATGCCAAAGATGTAAGAGATGCTGGTTTGATCCCTGGGTCGGGAAGATCCCCTGGAGGAGGGCATGGCAACATACGCCGGTACTCTTGCCTGGAGAATCCCCACAGACAGAAGAGCCTGGTGGGATACAGTCCATAGGGTTGCAAAGAGTTGGACATGGCTTAAGCGACTTAGCACACAAGCATGCACGGGCCTTCATACATTTTCCTAAATTGTATTCCTGCTAAAAGTGAAATATTATTCGTGTTGAGCCTCAGATCAAAAATTAATTACTCAATAATACCATCACTCATTTGATCTCACTCTGACATATTTTGTCTTAGTTGGAGCAGTTACCATATATAATTTTACAAATTATTTTTATTCAAAAACAGGGCATAAGGTGAATAGATTTGCATCGTGGTTCCAACTCAGGAGTGGATTGACATTCTGCTACAATGTATCTTTACTACTTGCTGGCTGACACTGGTCACTCTCTTAAGCTTCTCCATATTTTCTCAGCATCCACTTATAGAATAAACTCTTGGCTTTCTCTTCTGGGCCTTTTATTTTCATAAAGAAAATAAGCTCTTACTATCTATTAACAAAGACATTTTTTAAACCTAATTGGGATATATTCAAGGTCCTAAGTCATCCAACTTTGTGGGCTCACTTTTTCTATAATGTTAAAATAACCTCAGCCCTTATCACACATTACATGTAATTACTACAGGAAGTCCAGCACCCTTCTTAATGAAGTAGAAAACAATACGATTATAAATCTTTATTTGTGTTACATATACGGATACGATCCATGATACTTGCTCACTCACAAACTGAGTGACTTACAGCTGACACAAATCTCACAGGTTCTGCAGTTTCATTCATAATGTTTTTCAATTTTTTTTTGACTCACCAAACACATGCATTTTAGCTTGCATTTCATTTAAACTCAATCCTCATAACCTTATGAGGTAGGTGTTATTATGACCCCAAGATGGGCTCCAGAAAGGTTCAATAACTAATTCAAGGTCATTTGTCACTGGGTAACAGAGCCAGGACTTGACTTCAGCTCTACCCCCAAAGCCTCCTTGAAATACACTGTTTAGCAAAATTAGAGATGGCTACATGGCAGGCACCTCGTGACTCACTTTCAAATCACTGATATTGCAAAATTACATTCATACATGCCACAATATGCTGGTCACGACTCCATGTCAGAAATGATGCTTCAGGTGATGATAAAGATGCAGCTGGACCCGGAAACAATTATATATGAAAAAGACACCTGTAACTATAAATTCAAAGAATATCTGTGTCTATTAAGTAAGTGCAGAAGTTATTTATATTTATTTCTTTATAGACTATGGAAATCAAAACTGGCTTTTAAGTTTTTGCTTTCCACTGGTTTTTTTTTTACTATCATAAAGATCATCACACTGAAAAATTATTTAATCTTCAGCCTCTACCTACCTGTCAACTGTTAACACCTTTCATTTGACTGTGGATCCAGTACTCTTGCCTGGAATTCCAGGGACAGAGGAGCCTGGCCGGCAATAGCCCATAGCATCGCTGAGCAACTGACACACACTTGAATAAAATGTCCACTGTCTCATGCTATCTTCGACTTTGGTAAAGATATAATCGCCATTATTGACACTGTGAATTTAAAGCAAGTTTCTGATTTTGGTGTCAGGTCATTTTGATTAAAAAAATATATTTTTCTTTGTAGAAAAAAGATTTTTAAAAATTTAAAGATTATGAGGTTAAAATTTCTTCAAGTACAAAAAAGCATTTCCAGCTTAATCCATTACTTTTCTCCCCTTTCATGCTGGGCCTGGAAAGCAGGGTGAGGTAAAGTCTATTCGGGTCTCAACCTCCCAAGCATTTGAGTCCAATTAACAGGTGGATGAGAAATTTATTTTTCTTAATAGAGTTATATGTCTGGGATTTATTTAGTGGTTTTGAGGGAGACTAGAAAACAGGATTGCAAATAGGGTGGGAAAATAAGCCAGAAAAACCAAGATAATTTCCAGTTGAATTATGACCTCAAATGGATTCCGGAGAATGGAATTTCCATAATTCACAATCCTATTATGGGCTATTTCTGGAGCCTTTGGGGCTGAGGGTAATATCCTCGGTAGAGTTCTAAACATATTTCCTGCCCTGTTAGTTTTTGCTCTGCCTCCCCCATTTCACTAATTAATTGTATTTTATATGCTAACAACTTCCTAAAAGGAATTGAGGTGCCTTGTTACAAATGCCAGAGAAATGGAATCATTAACTGAAGGGGAACAACAGGGGGAAAGAGCTATATTATTAAAGGAAGAAATAGTGGTACCAGGATACCAGTCTAAGAATAACGATGACAATGGAGCAGAAATAAATTTAAGTTTCCACATTCCCTGCAGTCACTGAAAACATGTTTCAACCATGTGGTGAAGATCCCTAAGAGAAAAACATCTAAACAAGCTCTAGAAGAGCAATTGCTAAGAGAAAATACAGTCAGATCATAGAAAATTTGATGGAGGCGACAAGACATAGTTGTCACTCAAAGCAAACATAGGACAAGCATCCTATTAAAAGAAAAACGAAAGGGTCCTAATAATAGAGAAGTTAACACAACTGGAAATGTTTGTTCCCTATGAATAAGCCCTTCCTTCAGAGCTTTCAGGATGCAATATTAATTCCAGACAGGGGCAGGAAATAACCAAATGTCACCCGAATGATCTGGAAGTTAACGTAACCTCCTAGCATATGATTTACTTTCAAGAAAACAATTTACTCTCAGTTAGATTCAGCCTGGAAAATTCACTTCCAAAAATGGGAGAGGGAATGAAAAAAGAATATATACATATATGCCCAAGCAGCTTAACTGCCTAGGTCCTACAGAGTCAGGGTCCATTACAGATGGAAGGAGCAAGAACTGAACATTTGCTTTGGAATCGGTGCTGCCGCCAAGTTCATGGTGGGGGTGCCGAACCACAGAGGCTCCCCGGTGCGGTGCTGGCCGGGTTGCAGCGGCTTTCCCTTGACGTCCGTGGGTCCCGCCCTCGCCAGCACATCTGGCAGGCACCGTCTGGCACTGCACTCGGTCGAGCAGCCCATCAGGCGGGTCCGCTGCCTCCGCCTTGGGGACAATGCGGCTTTTCTTAACCGTCCACGCGCTGGGCTTCGGCGCTCCCACACCGCGTCTGCCGCGCCGCTCTCGGCTAAGTGAGGGACCTGCAGACAGGAAGACATGTCCCAGTCCGGGTCTGCTGTCCCAGACCCGCTCCGATGGCATGCGATTTCCGCACCAGGAGAACACATGGGCCTTTGTGCGACCTGCATCTGGAAAACTTCCCGGATCATGCATCTGCCCTGTGATTTACACCTTGCCGAAGAAGGCTGACCTGCAGGAAAGCGAGCGAATCTCTAAGCGGTGGGTGGGCTGGGCTCCCTCCCCCAAGCCCTGCTTCCCTCTTATTCTGAGAAACAATCGTGGGTGTTCCCACCTCCCCAAAACTCCCTCCCCTGAACGAGGTTGGGGGGGGGAGCGGGGAGCTGCTTCCTGGCTGAATAAAGCTGAAACACCTGTGTGCCAGAAACAGGCAGACGGAGACAGACCCATCTGTGCGGCTCGCTCTACTCGGAGGTGAGGGAAACTCAGATCTGAGCCAGCCGAAGATTCCTTTGGTCTGGATTCTCCCCAGTCCCTTGCAATTCTTTTGCTCAACATTTCTCTCCTTGGGGGCTTCCTCTACCCAAGGATGAACGTGCCATGCCAAAACCAACCTGGTGCATTTAAAAGGCTTGAAAGGCAGTCGTATTTCAGGGGATATCTCCCCTGCCTTCCTTACTCATCCTGCCCTTTTATGTGGTGCTGGAAGGCACCCAGAAAGAAAAGCAAAACCATCTTCAGTGTTCACTGAACCTCTGTCATGAAAAGCCTGTCCTCGATGCGACGGTTGTGGCTCTTTTGCTCCTGTGAGATGTGCACTGAGCTTCATTCATTCTGAAAACATATACTGAGCACCAACCTACCTGGGGCTGTGCTGAGGCTGGGAGGTGAGACAGCTGGCAAAAAGGCCTCATCAAAGCTGGTGGATGAGTGCAGTAAAAAACAGTTGCCCTGTACTGCAAAAATAATGTCACATCTAATATGTTGAATGGTATTTCCATTTTTATTCTGGTGCTTTATTTATTTATAACTGGGTTTCTTTTTCTCTCACATATGGCAAGGTCCATACAGACCATAGAAGAGGCCCAAATTGCTTAGTACAACAGGTGTAACATGTAAGTAACATGTGCAGGCAACTAATGAGAGTTTTGTGAAAATAAGAAGACATTAAGAGTTTGAACCCATTAGGAGCAGCCCTCTAGTCACCATTACACAAATAAACCTTTTATACAGGTAGCAAAAATGGCCCAGGGTATGGGGAGTGAGTGGGTGTGGGGAAGAGATGGGGATTATCAATCAGGGCCCAAATAAATCAGACAGTAATAGTTGTTGTGGGGTTTTTTAAAAAGACTTTTTATTTTTAGATATTAGACTTACCAAAGAGATGAAATTGTACAGAAAATTTCTGCAGATCCTACACTCAGCTCCCCCTAATGTGAACACCTTGCAAAACCATGATACATACATTCCCAAATAAGAACTTAATATTGGTACAATACTACTAACTCCTTGACAGACTTTATTGAGATTTCACCAGATTTTCCACTAATGTCTTCTTTCTGTTATAGGATCTAAGCCAGGATATCACCCTTTCATATCTGAAAAGAATTCTGCCCCTTAGGATCTGTACAGTGCAGAAAAGGAGATGGGAAACGTGACAGAGTGACAAGGTGGGATTCTGGGACTACTTATTTTTCAATCTACCTTCAAGGAGAACAGAATGCCTTAGAAAAGTGGTTTTCCTGACCCCCAACTGTCTTCTCAAACCTAGGCAAAATGAAAGATCAAGTACTCTCTTTTTGATAGCCTTGTTAATCTCTAGGGACCCAACAACCAACCACTCTGATGCAGCTCTGAGTATTCTTTCCATTTCACAGATGGGGAAAATGAAGGCCTCGCTGAATACATGTTTAAGATCACAAAGGCCCATGGAACATATAATAAGACTGAGACTAAGGCTTAATGAGAAATGAGCTCAGCCCTGAAGTCTCTGTTGCTAATCCTTTTTATACGAAATGATGTTGATTTGCAGGGATACAAGGAAAATGCTTTCGCAGGGGAAAATGAGAAGCAGAAACTGAAGATAGAAGCCCTAAGCATGATTGGATGTGGAGAGGTGGGGGAGAAAGGATCCATATTCCTGTGGGTGATGAACTCTGGTTGGCACAAGAGCAAAGTCTAATAATTGTCAATTGGTTTAAGCTGCCATCGCCAGGCAGTTGAGTCATGTGGGACTTTCACACGTGTGATGTTTGAAAGCCAGTGACTTGGACTGGCCCATGTGTTCCCTAGACCTTGAAGTCCAGATTACAATCGAGGCACATTTGGAAAAGACTGGCTGGGTTCTGGACCCAGGAGCCAGAGCTACATACATCAGAGGGACCCACTTCTCAATGATGCAGATTCGTGAGTCCAGCAGAAACAAACATGCTGGAACTTTCACAGCAGGTATTACACTGACTGTAAATACCATCCATCTTAGTCACAATTACAAACAGCTCTCCCTCCTTCTCACTCCATCCGTCCCCTTCTCTCAGGCAAAAGCATCAGCATGGAGCAGAATGTGCTCACTTCTTTGTACCAATAACTCTGCTGTCAGGAAGTGGGACCCTCCCTGGATCAAAGAGGCTTCCTTAGCCTGGCAGCATGTGGCAAAGGGAACTTTCTCCAAAGCCTCTCTCTCTCTCTCTCAATATTAGGCATTCTTTTATAGTTTCAAATTAACATTAAAGAACAATCACACAGTGATTCAGGGCCCTGACCGACAACGACCAAAAAAAATAGAGATACGTCCACAATAACTCTGTAAAATGGACCAACTGGCACATTTTAAATGACTCTTTAGTAACAGAGGGGAGGAAAAAAAAAAAGCATATGAGGTAAATCCTTCACCGGGTAACTCACCAGGGAGACTGGTAAAAATAAATTGCACAGCTCTAATTTTCCTAGCAGCTTCCATGCTATTCTTTGAAACTGAGTAGGAACCCCTTGGCCTAATCCCAAGAGCCGATCTATAGTAAATAGTGCACACTTAATGCCTAAGTTCCTTTTAGCACCATTCAGACAGTGACTTCAGCCGCAGAGCTTAGTCATAGCAGACATTTTTGTGGTGAAAGCATTAAACCCACATGCAGCTCTCTTTCTGTGGCCACTGGGGGTCATGCTCCCTTCCCATTAGCTGAATAAATCATAAAGTCGTCTCAGACCACCCAAGGAGCCCGACCAGAGAGCCACAGGCCGTGCCTACAGCCGCTTATTTCTTTTCAGAATCTACAAGGGGAAAAAAAAAAAAAAAAAAAAAAGAACAGAAAAAGAAAAACAAGAAAAACAACACCGAGAAACAGACGGACCGTAGGAAATCATTGGATATTTTTTTAAAATGTGATCTCTTTGAGAGTAACCCCAAGAGTTGTTTATTTGTTTATTTATTTTCTTCCACCTGGGGAGTCTGATTTAAGAAGAAAAGCAGTGGAAAAATACACACACAGGCATGCCTTTTGTCATACGCTGACAAAATTTTTTTTTTCTTCCCCCATTGTGGATTTTTGAAATGAAGGAAGGCCGCCCTGTGTGGCCGCGCTCTTCAGGTGGTTCTGATAAGACACAACGCAGATGCTCCCCCGGGGGGGGGGCTGAGCATCCGGCGAGTTTGTGTGGCCGGTGGGGATTTTAACGAGGAAGCGAACGTGTTGTGTAACGTTCCCTGCGTCCAATGATTCACTCCGCCTGGGAGAAGGATGGTCGGGGAGCGAGGTCTGCAAAGTCACGTTCCCATCAATCAGTAAATAAGATAAGAGGCAGGAATTTTAAACACAACTATTAGCAGGCGACTCCCATCGCATCAACAAACCGCAACTCATTATGTTTAGCGGCCTCTGCGGGGGAGGAAGGGGGGAGGTTGGCGAGGAAGAGGAGGCGGCGGCAGCTTGGGGGTTTTTACTTGCATTTTTAAGGAGTGCGCTGAACTTTAAGGAACGCTGCCCAGGTCTAATAGGCAACTGAAATTGGGACCATTTGTCCCTTCAAAACTATTACCCCTCCCTCAAGTAGAGTATGGCCCGAAGGGAAGGACGCTCAAGGCGGATTCTAATGATTTCTGGAAGACTCCGGGATGCAGCATCCAGGATCCTGAAGGAATTTGAAGCAAAATGAGGGTTCAGTCACTTAGGTCTCCATGAAACGGCCTCCTTTGTGTCTGACAAATTTCAGTGCGTGATCTTGAGACTTGTTTTTAAGTTTTCATTGGTTACTCAAGACAACGAAGTTCTNACACACACACACACACACACACACACACACACACACACACACACAACAACCAAACCAAAAAACACTCCCTTCCCAAACCACACTAGACTGCTTTCCTCTCCAAGGAAGCTTTTCGCTAGCTCAAAGATATGTTTACTTCCCCTGAACCCCTAAAATACTGATTTCTTCAGTTATATATATTAGATTATTATATTTTGCAATATAGCAGCTCTAGTATTATCATTCGGTCTTGTAAGCTCTTATATGTCATATCATTTGCTACATAAATTTTCTTTTTCTATTATTGTCCATGTCCAAACTTCCACATATAAACAATATTATGCACTCCAAATAAAGAAGGAACTGTACTATGTAGACCTTGGCATTTTTCATTAGCTTGCACAAAGGAGGTACACAATAACATTTTCATAAATTCATTGATTCTCCAGCTATGGTTAATCTTAATCAATGGTATGAAGAAAAAAAAAAATGCTGGCTTTTGCAGTGCTTCAAGACTCTTTCATTATATACCATTGTTTCCTTTTTTTCTCATTTATTTGTTCATTAAGAACAATTGGCTAGAGTATCCTATATTTCAGTTACTGTGACAATATTGGATAAAGAGTAGGAACAAAAAGCTGTGGTCCCTGGGCTGATAGAATAGAGAGATAGCCAGAAATAATAATAGTTATTAAATAGTTAAATACAAAGACTGGAATTTGCTGGTGGTCCAGAGGTTAGAACTCTACACTCTCACTGCTGAGGGCCTATGTTCAATCCTTGTCAGAGAATTAAAATGCCACAAAGTGTAGAATGGACCCCCCTAAAAGGTAACTAAAACAGTAAGGTAATTCAGGATAATGGCTGAGGGTCTATAATTACCTCCAGAAAGGTAACATGATTACAGGAAGGCTCAGAAGGATCAGAAGAAGTAAGCAACAGAAAGAGTGGGGATCAGG
This sequence comes from Neotragus pygmaeus, assembly GCA_006410875.1. NCBI lineage: Eukaryota > Metazoa > Chordata > Mammalia > Artiodactyla > Bovidae > Neotragus > Neotragus pygmaeus. The sequence goes on along the minus strand of SJYV01014081.1, from coordinate 295,585 downwards.
GAGCAGTTCCAGATAGAAGGAAAAAATGTGTAGGTAATCTCAAAGAATTGATGCTTTTGAACTGTGGTGTTGGAGAAGACTTTTGAGAGTCCCTTGGACAGCAAGGAGATCTAACCAGTCTATCCTAGAGGAAATCAGTCCTCAATATTCATTGGAAGGACTGATGCTGAAGCTGAAACTCCAATACTTTGGCCACCTGATATTAAGAAGTGACTCATTTGAAAAGATCTTGATGCTGGGAATGACTCAAGGCAGGAGGAAAAGGGCATGACAGAGGATGAGATGGTTGGATGGCATCACTGACTCAATTGACATGAGTTTGAGTAAGCTCTGGGAGTTGGTGATGAACAGGGAAGCCTGGTGTACCGCAGTCCATGGGGTCACAAAGAGTCAGACATGACTGAGTGACTGAACTGAACTGAATCTCAAAGAAGACCATTATGGTCAGAGAATAGTGAGCAAGGAGGAGAATGTAAAAGTTGGAAGAATAGTCAGAACCTCTGGGTACTAGATGCCAGCAGCTTTCCTCCTCCCAGTATGACAACCAAAAAAATGTCTCCAGGAATTGCAAAATATCTTTGAGGAAACAAAAGTGCCCATAATTGGGAATCACTGGACGAGACTGTGGATCAAGGCAACTCAACCACAAAGGGAGTCAGTCACTCTGCTCTAAAAGCTCCAGGAGAGACTCAGCACTTGGAAATACCACACGAGAAAAGGGAGACAGAGTGAAAAGAGGTTATAAAAACTCGTCACATTTGTNGGACGAGACTGTGGATCAAGGCAACTCAACCACAAAGGGAGTCAGTCACTCTGCTCTAAAAGCTCCAGGAGAGACTCAGCACTTGGAAATACCACACGAGAAAAGGGAGACAGAGTGAAAAGAGGTTATAAAAACTCGTCACATTTGTATACAATGGTAAAAACCAGTTTTAAAGAATGCACTTTGAAAAGATATCCATTAAAAATGACCAAAAACAAACCCCATATTCACATAAAACCAAACAACCACAAAACAGTCATCTCAGTTCAGTTCAGTTCAGTTCAGCTGCTCAGTCGTGACCAATTCTTTGCAACCCCATGAATTGCAGCATGCCAGGCCTTCCTGTCCATCACCAACTCCCAGAGTTCACTNTTCAATAGCCCTCTTGCTGCTCAGGAAGGGATGGCCAGTCTGTCTACACAGGACACATTACGGGCTGATTTTGTGACTCAGGCCCACCAGGGAGGAGGGTGAGGCCACTTATATAATTTGTGACCTAATATGTGAGTTGTAGGGTCATCGTGAAGCAATTCTGTCAACAGTCCATGAATCCTGGAAATCACAGCAAGAGGACAGAGGGGAATCCACCTCCTGATAACCTGCAGCCCATTAAAATGTTGGTAATTAAAGTCTTTATTTACCAGATTACATACAGCTTTTACTGCATTATAAAAGTCTTTGTGCAGGGTGAACCAAAAGCTGTGTCTACACAGCTCACCCTTCACTCACAAACGTTCACTCATCCTTGTGGAATGACTTTCATTTCTCTTTTTTTCCTGCACGTACTTTCCACATCATTGAAAAATAAAACATTCTTGAGCAGATGTTCTGAAGCTCCTTCCTGAGTCAGAGTGCCTGGAAGAATTAGGCCAACTGTTGCCTGGTGTCTAACTGCTTATCTGTGACACACCCAACTCCATGTGCCTCCAACCATGCTGTGTAGACAGAGTGGCCTGCATCTGTATCTGAGGGGCTATTTGCATTGTGGGAGAAGGTAAACAACCCCAAAGAAAGTAGTCCAGAAAAAATAAAAGTCGGTGAAACTTTTTTTTTTTTNTCAGATGTTCAAGCTGGATTTAGAAAAGGCAGAGGAACCAGAGATCAAAGTGCCAACATCCGCTGGATCATCGAGAAAGCAAGAGAGTTCCAGGAAAACATCTATTTCTGCTTTATTGACTATGCCAAAGCCTTTGACTATGTAGATCGCAACAAACTGTGGAAAATTCTGAAGGAGGTGGGAATACCAGACCACCTGACCTGCCTCTTGAGAAACCTGTATGCAGGTCAGGAAGCAGCAGTTAGAACTGGACATGGAACAACAGACTAGTTCCAAATAGGAAAAGGAGTACGTCAAGGCTGTATATTGTCACCCTGCTTATTTAACTGATATGCAGGGTACATCATGAGAAATGCTGGGCTGGAAGAAGCACAAGCTGGAATCAAGATTGCCAGGAGAAATATCAATAACCTCAGCTATGTAGATGACACCACCCTTATGGCAGAAAGCAAAGAGGTGCTAAAGAGCCTCTTTATGGAAGTGAAAGAGGAGAGTGAAAAAGTTGGCTTAAAGCTCAACATTCAGAAAAAGAGGATCATGGCATCTGGTCCCATCACTTCATGGCAAATAGATGGGGACACAGTGGAAATAGTGAGAGACTTTAATTTGGGGGGCTCCAAAATCACTGCAGATGGTGATTGCAGCCATGAAATTAAAAGACGCTTACCCCTTGCAAGGAATGTTATGACCAACCTAGATAGCATATTGAAAGGCAGAGATAATACTTTGCCAACATGGTCTGTCTAGTCAAGTCTATAGTTTTTCCAGTGGTCATGTATGGATGTGAGAGTTGGAGTATAAAGAAAGCTGAGTGCTGAAGAACTGATGCTTTTGAACTGTGGCATTGGAGAAGACTCTTGAGAGTCCCTTGGACTGCAAGGAATTCCAACCAGTACATCCTAAAGGAGATCAGTCCTGAGTGTTAATCAGAAAGACTAATATTGAAGCTGAAACTCCAGTACTTTGGGCACATTATAAGAAGAGCTGACTCATTTGAAAAGACCCTGATGCTGGGAAAGATTAAGAGCAGGAGGAGAATGGGATGACAGATGATGAGATGGTTGGATGGCATCACTGACTCAATGGACATGAGTTTGCCTAAACTCCCAGAGTTGGTGATGGACAGGGAGGCCTGGCGTGCTGCAGTCCATGGGGTCGCAAAGAGTTAGATACGACTGAGCAACTGAACTGAACTATCTTTTTAATTTCAGCCATTGGGGTAGGCATTTAGAAGTATCTCATTATTACATTCATTAACTCTTCCTCTACAACTATGATTAATAATGATGAATAATTTTTCATGAGTTTTTTTATTATTTGCATATGTTCTTTTGTGAAGTGACTCTCCTTTGCCCATTTACAAATTGGATTCTTTATTTTGCATACAAGCCCTTTGTCAGATATATGTCTTGTGAATATTTTCTCCATAGTCTGTGGGTCATCAATTTTTTGTCTTTAGCAGTATCTTTTCATGAGCAGACCTTTTAAAATTTGATCATGTATGACATCAGTTTTCGTTTTTTGGTTATTGCTTTCTCTAAGAAATATTTATTTATCCCATTATGAAGCTCTGTTTGTTGGTTTGTTGTTGTTTTTTTTTCCCCAAAAAAGCTGTTCTTCTAAAAGCCACAATTTTTCATGCTCAACTTTTTATCATTTAAGATTAACTTTTTTATATGGTGTTAGGAAAGGATTAATATCCTTTTCCCTTTCTGTGCGGATATCCACTTATTCTAGCATCATTGGTTAAAAAGCACTTTGCATTCCAACACTGAATTGATTTGACATTTTTGTCAAATATCGATTTATCACATACGTGTGGATCTATTTCTGGATTCTCCATTCTGACTTATTGATCTATTTGGCTATCTTTATTCCAGTACCTCAGTGAATTGATTATTGTAGCTTTGTAGTAACTTTTGAAGGCAATAGTATATGTTAAGTCCTTGAACTTGGTTCTATTTTTCTGTATCATTTAGTTACTCTAAGTCAGTTGCATTTACATATAAATTTTGGGATCAGGTTTTCAACTTATATTTTAAGAAATCCTGGCAATATTATGATTTTGGTTGAATTGAATCTGGAGATTAATTTGAGGATAAGCGGTATCAATAATATTGAGTTTTCCAATCTATGAATTGGTATATCTGTCCATTTATTTAGGTCATCTTTAATTTGTCTCAGTGATTTAATGGTTTTCAGTATAGAAATTTTGCTTACCTTATGTTATGTTTATTCCAAAGTATTTTGTGTTTTCTGATGCTATTATAAATGGAGTTGACTTTAATTGTCCAGATTTTTTGTTTCTAGTACACAGAATTATAACTGATCTTAGTATATGGACCTTGTATCTTGAGACCTTACTTATTCCTGACATTTGTTTTGTGTTTTCTTCTTTTTCCCCTTAATCAGTTTTATCATGGGAGTATTGATTTTATTAACACTTTTAAAGAATTGTCTTTAGCTTTTAATTCTTCTGTTTTGCTTCTTGCTGTTGTATTGATTTCTGCTCTTTATTATTTTCTTTGTTCTACTACTAAGACTTTGTTCTATCCATCTTTTTCTAGCATCATAAAGATTATTATGTCTTTCTTCTCTTTGAACATAAACATTTAAAATCATCATATCAGTTAAATCAGTGCTTTAGTTACATCATACAACTTTTTGGTGTGTTGAATTTTTATTATCATTCAGATAAGAATTATTTATACTTCTCCTGTGATTTCTTCTTTGATCCATGGGTTTATAGAAATTTAATGTTTTATTTCTAAATATTTATGACTTTTCTAGATAGCTTATTGTTCTTGATTTATTATTTAAATTATTTGTGATCAGAGAACATACTCTATAAGATGTAAATCAATTTGAATTATCCTGAGGACTTTTATAAGCCCAACCTATGGTCTTTTCTAGTGAATATCTCATGTTTCCTGAGAATGAACATACATTTTGCATTAGGGGCAGCATTGTACAAATGTAATGTAGTCAAGATGGTTAACAGTGATCCAGTTTTAAAAATTCTTACTAATTATTTTATCCTGTTGTTCTATCAATTACTAAGAAAAGAATGTTATAAATCTCAGCTAGCACTGTGCATTTGTCTATTTATCTCTTTAGTTCTCTAAGTTTTAACTTCATGTATTTTGAGGTAAAATTAAGCCAATATACATTTTAAATTGTTATACCTTTCTGGTGAAATGACTCACATTATCATGAAACTTTATGCTTTATCTCTAATAAAACTCCATGTCTCAAAGTTTATTTTGTCTGATATTAATATAGGCACTCCAGCTGTCATATGAGTAATATTTGCATGATACAGCATTTTTCATCATTTTACATGCAACTTATTTCTGTTTTGTGTTAAAGTGCATCTTTTATAGCCAGTATAGAGAGGTAAAACTTCCTTTTTGAGAATTTTAAAATTGATCTTATCAATTTATGGTTTTTATTAATGTATGCAGTCTTTTCAATTTAATGTAATTATTGATATGGTTAGTCTTAAGTCTGCTATTTTGCTGGGTTTCTTTTGTATTTCATGTATATTTATTACTCATTTCCTGCATTTTTGAGGGAGTAATAGAATATTTTAGCATTCTATTTTGTTTCCTCCATTGACGTTTTAGCAATACTTTACATTTCTATAAAATATATAAATTTGGTAGTTAAATTTTTGGCATTATATTTTGGTGATTGCTCTAGGGATTACAATATGCATTGTTAACTTTCATATCTATTTAGCGTTAATAATATATTTCTTAATATAAAGCACATTTATCTTCAATCAGTACAGATTTATCTACCCCCTCATTCTTTAGTATTTTATTTATACTAACTGTACCTGTGTTAAAATCTCACATACAATATTATAATCTTATAAATGGCAAATTGTCATATATATTTTTAAGAGAAAAGAATATATGTATGGTCCATCTTGATTTTTCATGATTTCTTTATTTGCAAATTCACCTACCCACTAAAGTGTCTTTGTAACCCAAAATCAGTACTCACGGCTCTTTCAGGGTCATTTGCAGACATAACGACAGAGGTGAATGATGGGAATCACGTGGTGCACAAATTCTTATTTGAGCTCAAATGAAGCTGTGCTCTGCTGTGTTACTTCAGCTCTCATACTGTGTACAAGTGTCCTTTCCACAGTCTATTTAGTACTGTATCTGTGGCATTTTTGTGCATATTTTGGTGATTTTGCTGTCTAGAATAACCCTCAAGTGTTGGTCTCAAGTTCTATCCATTTCTTAAACACAAGAAGGCTGTGGGAAAACATATGTGTGAGATAAGCTTCATTCAGGCATAAGTTATAATTCTGCTGGCTGAGTTCAATGCTATTGAATCAATGATATATATTAAATAACTTGTCTGGAAGCAGAAACATAGATAAAATAAAATTATATATGGATTGAATAAAAATGTGATCAGAGGTTCACAGGAACCTAATCTTGTTTTTTCCCCCTAGGAGCAATGATTCAGTATTTGTTAATTCAATGTTCTTGACTATGTCATACAACATAATTACCATGAATAACAAGAATTCATTTATAGTACATATATTTTATCTGAAAGTACTATATATGTTGATATAGCTATAGCTCCATATCTTTCTATCATCTCTCTATATTTTACATATGTCCACATATTTTCTAATTCTAGAAATCTCCATTTTTTTCATTTAGATTCAGGTATCGTTTCTCTTCAGCCAGAAAAATTTTATTCAGTAGATCTTGCTGTGCAAGTCTACTGGTAACAAATATACCTGGTTTTTATTCACCTTAAAATGTCTTATTCTTAACTTTCAGTTTTGAATAGTATTTTCATTGTATGTAGAAAACTGAGTCAACCAGTTTTGCCTTTCAACAGTATCTAAATGTTATACCATGTCTTCTGGCCTTCATTCTTTCTTTTGAAGTCAACAATTATTCTTGTCATTATTACACAACATGTCATTTCTTTTTGCCTACTTTCAAGATTGTGTTACTATCATTGGTTTTCCAGAAGCTTGACTTTTATGTAACTGTATCTAATTTCTTTTGCATTTATCCTTCTAGGGGTTTGGTGAGATTCTTAGGTCTATAAACTGATTTCTTTCACCAAATTTGGAAATATTTAGGCCATTAATAATTCAAGTACTTCTTCTGTCTCATTCTCTCTTCTCAGAATTCCATTACATATATGATAAATTGCTTAATGCTGTTCAATAGGTCATTAAGGCTCTTTTCATTTCCCTTCGATCTTACTTTTTCTGTACTCTCTTCAGTACAGTTTTTTGATACACATCCGATCTTACTAATTTTTTTCTACCTTTGTCTCCAATCTCATTGGAGGTAGATAGGTCTATGTTCAATTAGACCCATCCCATATTTTAAAATTTTCAGTTATTGTTCTTTCTCGCACTGAATTTTCCCTTTGGCTCTGTATAATAGTTTCTACTTCTCTGCTGACACTCCCATATGTTCATTTCATTTGCGTATATCTCCCTTTAAGTCCTAGAACATATTTATTATGTCTACATCAAGGTTTTATCTGTTTAATTACAAAACTTGCATCATTTTATGGTTGGTTTCTAAAGATCATTTTTTCCTTGATGTGGATCGCTTTTAAAATTTATTTTTTACTGAAGTATAATTGCTTTCCAATGTCATGTTACTTTCTGCTGTACAATATCGTGAACGAGCTGTATGTGTACATATATCCCCTCCCTCTTAATTCTCTCTCCTACCTTCCCCCATTTCATTCCTTTAGGTCATTACAGAGCACTGAGCTGATCTCCCTGTGCTATACAGCAGATTTCCACTGTCTATTTTACATATGGTAGTATGTACCTGTCAATGCTACTCTCTCAACTCATCCCACCGTCTCTTCCCGCACTGTGCCCACAAGTCCATCTCTAGTGCGTCTGCATCTCTGTTCCTTCCCTTAAAATAGGTTCATCAGTACCATTTCCTAGATTTCATACATATGTGTTAATATATATTTGTTTTTCTCTTTCTAACTTGCTTTACTCTGTATGATAGACTCTAGGTTCATCTACATCACTACAAATGACCCAATTTTGTTCCTTGTTATCACTGAGTAATATTCCATTGTGTATATGTACCACATCTTTATCCACTCTTTTGTCAATGGACATTTAACTTGCTTCCTTGTCTGGTTATTGTAAATAATGCTGCAGTGAGCACTGTGGTATATATTAGATCACTGTGATATAATAAAAAATTATTTGATCTTTGGCCCCAGTTCCTGGCACAGGGCCCCTGAAGCCCTCAAAATCCCCTGAGTAGTAAGTGTCTGATATGCTAATGAAATAGAGAAGATAGAAGAAGGCTGAGGGCTGAAGAACTGAAGCTTTCGAATTGTGGTGCTGGCAAAGACTCTTGAGAGTCTCTTGGAGTGAATCCTAAAGGAAATCAACTCTGAATATTATTGGAAAGGCTGATGCTGAAGCTCAAGCTCCAATACTTTGGCCACCTGATTCAGAGAACTGACTCATTGGAAAAGACCCTAATGCTGGGGAAGATGGAAGGCAGGAGGAGAGGGGGGACAACAAAGGATGAGATGGTTGGATGACATCACTGACTCAAAGGACGTGAGTTTGAGCAAACTCCGGGAGTTGGTGATGGACAGGGAAGCCTGGTGTGCTGCAGTCACAAGGAGTCCGACATGACTGAGTGACTGACCTGAACTGGACTTCTAATTATAACTTCATAAAAACTCCTTAACACCAGGGTTTGGAAAATTCCCAGGTTGGTGAGCCCACAAAGTGCTAAGAGGGTGACATACCCAAAGGGACCATGGAAACTGTGTCTCCCCACCCAATAACTTGTCCTTTGTGTCTCTTCCATTCAGCTGTTATTGCATGTGCTCAGACGCTCAGTTGTAGCCAACTCTTTGCAACCCCATGGACTGTAGTCTGCTAGGCTTCTCTGTCCATGGGATTCTCCCAATCAGAATACTGGAGTGGGGTGCCATTTCCTCCTCTACGGGATCTTTCTGACCCAGGGATCAAACCCTCATCTCTTGTGTCTCCTTCATTGGCAGGCAGATTCTTTACTAGTGCCACCTTTGAAGCCCTGATTGTATCCTTTATAATAAACTGGTATTGGTAAGAAAAGCACTTCCCTGAGTTCTGTGAGTCATTCTGGTGAATTATCAAATTCATTTATAGCTGGTCAGTAAAAATTGAGTGCCCCCCGGGACTTGTGACTACCATCTGAAATTGGGGCAGGTTTGAGAAACTAAGCCCCTTAACTTATGGCATCTCCTCTAATTATGAAGAGTTAGTATCTAAGAATTGGAGAGTTGATGTTGGAGAAGACACCACACATATGGTGTTGGGAGGGAAAAAAGCCTCATTCGGTTTAGAAGCTGTGTCTGAAAGAACCCAAGAGTCACATTTTCCTGTTTCTTCACATGTTTAGTGACACCACACACTATAAGTGGTATGTTTGTAGAAACTCTGACTTCTATTTTGCTCCTCTTAAGGGCAAACTTTGTCCTATAAGGCAGTTATTTTGTCCAGACTCAAACTCCAATTCTATCTTCTCTGTGTGGAACAGCAGGTGAAATCTCTGCTGACTTTCTTATCCTCTAAATGCTGATTGCATTAGCATCTGGACTCCCTGAGGGTTTCCCTGAGGGTTTCTGGTCTCTCTGAGGGTTTCCCTAAAAATAAGACCTTTGGTCTACAGCCTAGGGGTGGTTTAGATTTTTCCTGTAGATTTGAGGTATGTCTGTGTATGGCTCCCTCCCTTCCATGACTTCTTCCATTGGTTTATTCTGCTGCCCACAAACCTGTAAGGCTTCGGCTTTCTGTCATCTGACCCTCACTAGACTTCAAATCCTATGCTTCACAGTCAGTCAGTTCAGTTGCTCAGTCCTGTCCAACTCTTTGTGACCTCATGGACTGCAGCATGCCGGGCTTCCCTCTCCATCACCAACCACCAGAGCTTACTCAAACTCATGTCCATCAAGTTGGTGATGCCATCCAACCATCTCATCCTCTGTCATCCCCTACTCCTCCTGCCTTCACTGGCCTTCAGTCTTTCCCAACATTAGGGTCTTTTCCAATTGAGTTGGTTATTCACATCAGGTGGCCAAAGTATTGAAGTTTCAGCTTCAGCATCAGTCCTTCCAATGAATATTCAGGGCTAATTTCCTTTAGGATGGACTGGTTGGATCTCTTTGCAGTCCAAAGGATGCTCAAGAGTCTTATCAAACACCACAGTTCAAAAGCATCAATTCTTTGGCACTCAGCTTTCTTTATAGTCCAACTCTCACATCCATACATGACTATTGGAAAAACCATAGCTTTGACTAGATGGACCTTTGTTGGCAAAGTAATGTCTCNGAGTCTTATCAAACACCACAGTTCAAAAGCATCAATTCTTTGGCACTCAGCTTTCTTTATAGTCCAACTCTCACATCCATACATGACTATTGGAAAAACCATAGCTTTGACTAGATGGACCTTTGTTGGCAAAGTAATGTCTCAGCTTTTTAATATGCTGTCTGGGTTGGTCATAGCATTTCTTCCAAGGAGTAAGCATCTTTTAATTTCATGGCTGCAGTCACCATCTACAGTGATTTTTGAGCCCCCATAATTAAGTCTCTCACTGTTTCCATTGTTTCCCCATCTATTTGCCCTGAAGTGATGGGACCAGATGCCATGATCTTCGTTTTCTGAATGTTGAGCTTTAAGCCAACTTTTTCACTCTCCTCTTTCACTTTCATCAAGAGGCTTTTCAGTTCCTCTTCATTTTCTGTCATAAGGGTGGTATCATCTGCATAGCTGAGGTTATTGATATTTCTCCTGGCAATCTTGTTCTTCCAGTCCGGCATTTCTCAGGATGTACTCTGCATATAGGTTAAATAAGCAGGGTGACAATATACAGCCTTGACGTACTCCTTTTCCTATTTGGAACCAGTCTGTTGTTCCACGTCCAGTTCTAACTGTTGCTTCACAGTTCCTCTTTTAAGGGAAGACTCCCTCTAGTTTCTGTTTGCTGTTGGCCATTCAGTTTTCTGAACCTTCAAATAGTTGTGAGTGTGTTTGTTTTTATTGTTTCCCAGATTTTAAGACTGTTTCTGTGGGAGAGTTAGTTTGACCAAATAAGTCCACCATCACCCGTCACTTGCTTGTAATTTGAAAATAAGATACATTCTTGAAAGGAAAACAACAACAGCATAAATGCACTATAAATGCTTAGTATGCAGCCTATGGCTTCCATTTAATATCTAGGATTAGCTAGTTTGAATTCTGATCATTTGACCAATCTGGGCTTAAAAACAATTTAAAGAAACTTGTAGCTTATAAGTAGGTTATTTTCTTAGCCTCAGATAGAAAGAGGACCTAACATTCTGTTGTTCAGTCTCGTCCAACTCTGCGACCCCACAGACTCTACTGTCCATGGATTCTCTAGGCCCGAATACTGGAGTGGGTAGCATTTCCCCTCTCCAGGGGATGTTCCCAACCAGGGATCGAACCCAGGTCTCCTACATTGCAGGTGGATTCTTTACCAGCTGAGCCACAAGGAATAAATCCTTGATTTCATATACCTCATCACACTATTATCAGAAAAGTGAACACTTGGCTAGTGTTGCACTATTCATATGCGACATTGCCCATCACACCACTTGGGAGAGCTTCTGACTCCTCATGCTTCTTTTGCTCAAAGCCTTTCAGAGGCTTCAAGCTCTAACCATGACCTACAAGACCCCACCTGATCTGGCCCCCGTTTATGTCTCTGACTTCCCTTCCACAATTCTCTCCTTTGGTTACTCTACTCCAGCCATGATGGTCTCCTAACTTTTCCTGAAAGATGCCAGGTACAGTCAGACCTCAGCGCTTTTCCCTCTGCCTGGAATTCTTCTCCCCAGATCTCATCATTAGTTCCTTTTTTTTTTTTTTCCAGGTATTTGTTCAGAAGTGACATTCTTAGAGCAGTTTTCCAACTTTACTTCTTTTTACCAAACTCTCATCCTGCTGCTTGTCACTCAAAGACCAACATTCATGAGAGCAAACGTTGGTAGACAAGAAAATTGCTTTTAATTAGAATGATGGCAATCTAGGGAGATGGTGACTCAGTGTCCCCTCAAAACCACCCCTGAAGATTCGTCTCAGCCATGAAAGATTTAAAGGGAAAAGGGAAAGTAATCTCAGTCAGTCACTGAGATGGGGGGGGTCAGTGTTGTCATTCCACACTAAGTGCAGGTTTGCTGACTTCGAGGTTTTTTGTTTTTGTTTTTGTTTTTTTTAGATACTATCTTATTCACACAGCTTATTCGTGAGATTACGGAAGGGGAAGCTAGGGAAGAGATCTGGTCATTTGTTAATTACTTATTCTTCATGTTTCTTTCTTTGATCTTTGGAAAGAAGCAACAGATTAGGCAAAGTATTATGTGATCGAAAGATCTGAAGGACTTCCCTGGTGGTCCAGTGGTTAAGACTATGAGTTTCCAATGCCGGGGGTGAGGGTTCGATCCTTAGTCGGGGAGCTAAGATCCCACATGTCATGCAGTGCACAAAAATTTAAAAAAAAAAAAGGCAAAAGAAAATAGATTTGTAGGGTATGCGTAGGTTAGAGATGAGTACAGCATGGGGCAGGGGCTGCTTTAAGGATAGTGACATGACAAAGGGGCCTCATGTAAATACTCTTTCCTGCCTTACACTCTCTAAAATTACAACACCCTCCCTCTCTAAGAAAACCTATTTAGTACTATTTCCCTTATTATATGTCTCTCTTTAACATAGAATAACTTTCTTATTTATCTTATTTATTTTCTAGATTTATTTACTAGTTACTAGAATATTATCTTTATAAAGGCAGAAATTTGTTTATTTTTTGTTCATTCTTATGATACCCTAGAATGATAGCCTGCATATAATAAGTGCTAAAAAATGTGTTGAATGAATAAATATATGAAAGTCCCTTGATATTCTTTGGAATCCTGTTAAGCATTCACCATCGAGAACTTTCATAGTTGAGTCACATATACACAAGCAGCTTTTGGTATTATAGAAGCTTTAGAGGCTCACATTTATATTTTCAATTCAATTCCTTCACTGAAAAATGTTGCTTTTTATTATACTGTAGGGGGTTTATACATTATTATTATAAGACAAATACTATTATTATGAATCACACTGAAACCCAAAATTTAGTCCAATGAAAATATCTCTATGCTCTGACCAATGGCCCATGATAATAGTACTTTTTGGTCTTGTTATACTGAAATTTTCTCATATATATTTGTGTGTGCAATATGTATATGTAATATCAGTACAATCAGTGTTCTTTTACCAGTTTTGATAATGAAAACATCTAACACCTGGCTGTGTGATGTAACATAAACTGGAAAAGAAACATAACACAGGGGCGCTAGCTAGTATAGCACAAATAAGGAGTAAAATATGATTCTTCTTAAAAAAAAAAAAACACACAACAACAATGGATTGTAATTGGCCCAATTCTTTGGAGAGTAAGAAAAACCAAAAGGGAAATGTCAAAGAAGAAAGAGGATTGGCTTCTGCAAGAGCTCATTTCTGCCTTGGTCTGCATGCTTGGGCAACTTTAATGAACCACCTCATCTTTGAGGGAATTTGGCTCCTGCTTTGTTTTATGTCCAACCCTTGACCTTAGGAGAATGACCTAGAAGTACTGGCAATGAGATTTCAAATGATGTTGATTCCAGTACATTCCAGTCCAGTAAAAGATCTCGTACTTTCCTTCAAGTTCAACATGATGGGATTTGACCTATAATGTTTTTACAGATAGCCATAATTGAGTACCAGGGGGACACGTGACTTGCACAGCAGGACTAGTTTTCTCTGATTATCAGATCTTTGACAGTTGAAATTACTTTCATTTTCTAATACTCAAGTGCCCCCAGGCAAGTCAATCTCCCCTCCCACTACCAAACTCCCCCAGCCCTCCCATAAGTGTTCCCTGGGTCCCGGGCTCCCTGTGCCCTCCATCTGTTTGTCAGCTCCTGAGCTATGAAAAAACATTTCTAAATGGTGTCTCATCCAGGTCACCCATGAACGTCACTAGTTTCCATATCTGGGAGCACAAGCATATAGCAACAATTGTAACAGCTACGATATTTTTATTGTTTCCTTTGTTACCAATTCACACAGCATTTGTGATTGTATTGAAGGGATTTAGCCAAATCATAAATCCTAAACTAGTCAATAGAAATGGTGACAAATTAATAAATTGATCATATGGGTTTCAGATCTGCAAATTGCTGATTTCAATTTCCACTCTGGATCCTCAACAACCCCAAATTTGATGTCTCTGACTATAAAACCTTCTTGGCCATCATTCAGATTCTACCCCACTCCTCAAAATATAGCTTTTCATATTTACTCCTTTCCATCTAAAGGGATGCATTTCTTCCACTGCATTCCTTACCTTACTTTTTGCTTAACTACTTAAATAGCCCACTCTAAGCAAATATGTTATAATAAATTTCAAATGAAATTAAGCACAGATTTACTGTGTAAAATATATAATAGCCAAGAAAGGAAAAAAAAATAGGTGTTATTTCTATCAATCAGAGATGGCCACAGATAATTTTTGGAAGATATACATATATATGGAACATTAGTTACATATATGTACTGATATGAAATTATACACATCACTGCATATATTATAACTTTCAAAAGTATCTACTATCATCTTTACATTCAGTTGTGTGTGCTAACTTGCTTCAGTCATGTCCGACTCTTTGCAACCCTACGGACTATAGCCTTCCAGGCTCTTCTGTCCATGGGATTCTCTAGGCAAGAATACTGGAGTGGGTTGCCATGCTCTCCTCCAGGAGATCTTCCCAACCAAGGGATCAAACTCTTCTCCTGCAGCTCCTGCATTTCAGGTGAACTCTTTCCTGCTAAGCCACTGAGAAGTACCCATTTATACCATAACTTTCAATGTTTTCTTAAAGATGTAGCATTTGTGGTTTAGAGTGTGGCCTCTAGAGCCAGACTGCCTAGGCTCAATTCTACCTGCTAGATGTATGGCCATGGGTTAATTATATAACCTCTATGTGATTCAATTTTCTCATCTATAAAATAGAAATAATAAAAGAACCCCCAGATAATCTTCTTGAGTAGATTAAGTCAATTAACACTTGTGTAGAACATAGAACTCTGCCTGATACATAGTCAGTACTATATAAGCATTTATTTGTATCACCATCATCATTACTATTCCCTTTGGGGGTGCATTCGGCTGCTAGAATACCATAGACTGAATGGTTTAAACAATGGAATATCATAGACTGAATGGTTTAAACAACAGAACTTATTTCCTTGCAGTTCACAATGCAGACGTCCAAGATCAAGGTTGGTTTCTAGTGAGGACTTTCTTCTTGGCTTGCAGACAGATGCCTTCTTTTTGTGTCTTCACGTGGCCCTTTCTCTGGTGTATACACTCCTGCTATTACTACTTCTTGTAATGACATCAGTCCTATCAGATTAGGGCTCCATTCTTAGGACCTCACTTAACCTTCATTATCTTCTGAAAGCCCTCTTTCCAAATATAGTCCCATTGAGGGTGAGGGCTTCTATTTATAAGTTTTGAGGGGACACAACTTAGTCTACAGCAGAGATGTATGCTAATTTAGTTATTGTTAGACATTTAGACTGATTCCTGGTTCTTGACAGGTAGAGTCTGTTGTCGATGGGGGAAGAGGTCATTTTATTTTACTTAAAAAGTAATGATAAAGTTGCTAAAACATAACCATATAAAAGAGAGAAGGGAGAACAGCATGAGGTCAACAAGAAATGCCTAAAGGTGATAGTTCAGGTGGAATGTCTCAGAAAGGAAAATGGATACATTATCATGTGTTTATAAATATAGGGTCAAGAGGTTTTTAGGTTTTAGAGAGTCTGGAGATGAATTACTGGTCTGCATATATTTTTTCTAATTAAGGAAGCAAAATTGAGGCAATCATGAGTCGCAGGAAAAATAAAAGTTTTCAGAAATTACACTGCATTAACTCAACTGTGAATAATGTTAGTCATCATATAAACTCAGTCATATTTATGTAAACACTGAATACAAATAATAACAAATTATTAAGTAACCCTAGGAGAATTAAAGGGAGTGTATATGTAATGGGCTTCCCTGGTGGCTCAGAAGTTAAAGCGTCTGCCTGGAATGCAGGAGACCCAGGTTCGATCCCTGGATCGGGAAGATGCCCTGGAGAAGGAAATGCTTCTCCAGTACTCTTGCTTGGAGAATCCCATGGAGAGAGGAGCCTAGTAGGCTACAGTCCATGGGGTTGCAAAGAGTCGAACACAACTGAGCGACTTCACTTTCACTTTCTGGTTCTTACCACAATGATATTCATGCCTCAGTGAACACTATCCATTACTATTTCCTCAATGTAAGTTCATATAAATTGAAATATTAAAGTTTATGTAGAGTATTAAGACTTTTGAGACATATTGCTAAATTGCCCTCCAGAAAGGTTATACCAATTTACATGTCCATTAGCCGTATAAGACTTATTTTATTTTCAATTGTTGAAAGAAATACAGCCATTTTAGATATTTCTAAAGCCTGGTTCCTCTCTAGCATCCCTGTACCTTCACTTCCCTTCCCCTAATATACACAAAAGGGCAAGTTGGGAAAAATATTATTATGTGATATTATTGAAAAGTAATATCACAAGAGGGCAAGTTGGGAAAAACACATGTTGGCCTACCCAACACCAGTGAGAAGATTTATGTATCAGTCAGCATCCTGTTTACTGGTGTAGACCTCGGCAACTGAAATGAAAATGCAATCACAGAAAACACCTGGACCGTAGCAGGCCAAAACAGAAGAAGAATTTGAAATTTAGATGGCAAAAATTAAAATAAGCATGTAAACAAAGAGTCAGCCCAATATCCCACACCTGTAGATGAAAAAATACTAAAGAAAAAAAAGCAAACCAAAATTGCAAGAGAAAATGAAAACTGAAAATTCATACTTCACAAAAGTCAACTAATTTTTTGATGGTAAAGTAACACAATTTAAAATCCTTACTATGAACATATTCTAGCATATAGAGAAGGAGAAAAGGTTCTNACTCAGTCATATTTATGTAAACACTGAATACAAATAATAACAAATTATTAAGTAACCCTAGGAGAATTAAAGGGAGTGTATATGTAATGGGCTTCCCTGGTGGCTCAGAAGTTAAAGCGTCTGCCTGGAATGCAGGAGACCCAGGTTCGATCCCTGGATCGGGAAGATGCCCTGGAGAAGGAAATGCTTCTCCAGTACTCTTGCTTGGAGAATCCCATGGAGAGAGGAGCCTAGTAGGCTACAGTCCATGGGGTTGCAAAGAGTCGAACACAACTGAGCGACTTCACTTTCACTTTCTGGTTCTTACCACAATGATATTCATGCCTCAGTGAACACTATCCATTACTATTTCCTCAATGTAAGTTCATATAAATTGAAATATTAAAGTTTATGTAGAGTATTAAGACTTTTGAGACATATTGCTAAATTGCCCTCCAGAAAGGTTATACCAATTTACATGTCCATTAGCCGTATAAGACTTATTTTATTTTCAATTGTTGAAAGAAATACAGCCATTTTAGATATTTCTAAAGCCTGGTTCCTCTCTAGCATCCCTGTACCTTCACTTCCCTTCCCCTAATATACACAAAAGGGCAAGTTGGGAAAAATATTATTATGTGATATTATTGAAAAGTAATATCACAAGAGGGCAAGTTGGGAAAAACACATGTTGGCCTACCCAACACCAGTGAGAAGATTTATGTATCAGTCAGCATCCTGTTTACTGGTGTAGACCTCGGCAACTGAAATGAAAATGCAATCACAGAAAACACCTGGACCGTAGCAGGCCAAAACAGAAGAAGAATTTGAAATTTAGATGGCAAAAATTAAAATAAGCATGTAAACAAAGAGTCAGCCCAATATCCCACACCTGTAGATGAAAAAATACTAAAGAAAAAAAAGCAAACCAAAATTGCAAGAGAAAATGAAAACTGAAAATTCATACTTCACAAAAGTCAACTAATTTTTTGATGGTAAAGTAACACAATTTAAAATCCTTACTATGAACATATTCTAGCATATAGAGAAGGAGAAAAGGTTCTATAATGAATACTTTTATACACCCACAACATAGATACGTTATTAACTTATTTTCTTTAACCATATGCATATACATCATTTTCTCTCAATAATTTGAATGTTTCTTCTTCATTGCTAGATACTACTGTATGCATCTTCCCAATAAGGATTCTCTCCTAAATACATTACTAAAGCATTATCACGCCTTAACAAAATTAGCTGCAGTCCCCTGATATCATATTCAAATTTCTATAATTTTCCCCAAAATACTCTTTATAGCTGTTTTCTTTAAACCTAGATCCAACCAAATACCAGGCATTGTCTTTGATTGCTATATTGCTGAAGTCCTTTTACAATTAGCAGGTAGTTTGGGACCTGCTTCATTGGTGTCATGTGGATGACTAGTTGCTTAGTGAACTTTTCACCTAATGTGCTCAGTTTCCAGTGGTGATTTGATTGAATTAGCCTATTTCATTAGGGGATGCAGAATGCACTTTCTAAAATTTTAGTTGATTCTGCATTTATTGGCTCAAAATTCTGTGTATAGAACCTTCTCTCATTAATCCATTATTAAAAATGCCCAAATGCATTCTCTATTCTCTGTCTTTTGGCAACCACCTTTATATTAAGAAGTTAATGTAAGTCACTTCCACTGGTGGTGAATGCCATTATTTTCCCCAATATTTGCTATCATCATAGACACATACATTTTATTTCAATTTTCTTTCTTTTTTATTCTCAAATTTTCACAGATATAGCCAGTGGGAGCCCTTTCAAGCTCATTATTCTTTTGATATGACCTCATTATTCTTTTCCTGTTTCCTTGTTGCTCCACAATAAGATGTCCCAGCTTCACCCATTTAACATGTTTGGTTATAAAATTTTCCTTCAACCCTTTTTCATCTTTATATTATCCAAGAAATGTGAAATAGAGAAGCAAATATGGGACTATAAGCTGGTATCTTGATTTTAGCTTGGCATTTTCCAAAAGCAAATCCCAAGTCAATGACTGCAGAATAGGTAAATCATTTGGGAATTGATCCCAGGAAGCCAAAATGAAGGGATTGGGAAACTGAGACATAAAAGGGGAAAAGGGAAAAGGCATATGTGTTAGTGACCTAGCCAGCACTGTGGGCAACATCCTCGACCCCACAGGAGCTTGCCTTGTAGAATGGAACATTCATTTCCTCAGAACAGTCCACTGAGGAAAAGGAAGCTGAGTTATCAATTTCATTCCCTCCTTGGTTGAGGAGCATTAACTCTGGAGCTGGAGAAAGCCCTGGGTGGAGAAGCAGAACTCAAATGTTTCAGGCAGGAAGTTATCCGTGGGCTAAGGTTACAGATGAGCCAAGGAGATTGGGGGCAAGGAATTGAGAGCATCTACTACAGTGGGAAAGTCAAGCTGGTGGCTCCTTGACTATAAATGTTCTGTTCCTTTTCTTGTTTTTTGACCCATGGTCTCTACACTTTGAATGCCAACTGCATCTGGATCCAGAAGTGTTCACATGGGTACTTTCTCTTGCTTCTTCTGCATCCTAAAAGGTGTCTGTGTTCTTCCGTACCAAGTACAAGGCTATATCGAGCTTAGATTGCTCCTTGAGCTTCTCATCCATGCTTCCAGGTATTCTGCTAGGTATATCCAGTTGGATGATGTCCTATAGATTCTTCAAATCCATCATGCCCTGAAATAAAGCTACCATCTTCCCCTCAAACCTGCTCTCTCTTCATTGGTATGTGAATGGCACTACTACTTACCTAGCCATCCAAGCCAGAAGCCAGGCATCGTCCTCGATGCTTTGATTTCACCAAGACTCATTGTCTTTCTCCTTTCAAATGTTTTCTTCAAGCTAAGTCCCTTTTATCATTACCACCTCTATTCTGTTTCTGGGGGCCACCTTCTCTTACCTTCATTTCCATGGCAGTCCTCAAGCTAAGTCTCCAGTGTTGTCGCTCCCTAATCCCTTCTCTACACTGAAGCCAGGAGGTCTCTTTAAAATGCAGCAAGAGCAACCGATCTAAACGCTGTTTTTCAGAGTCCTTTGTTGATTTCTGTTTAAGTGTAAAATTAAGTTTTTAAAGTGGTTGAAATGCTCTTCTTGATTGAACTATTGTATTCACCTCTCTTCCTCATAATCTGTCTCCACCACCCACTCCAAGTCCTACACACCCATACACAGACTTCAAACACCCTACTCTCGCTGAAGATGCCTCTTGCTTTCTCCAAGACTCTTGGGTCCTACAATGCCCCTCTTTCTTCCTCTCCCACCATCAGCCCCTCTCCCTCCTCTCAGACTGGAACACTCGTCCTGCACTTCTTCACCTGGCTGACTCTTATCCCACCTTCAGGTCTCAGAGGACACACCTTTGAGTCCTCTGCTTCATGTTTCCCTAGTACCATATACTTCTTGTAATCACCCTTTGTCTCAGTTTCAACAATTATAAATTGAATATGATAACAATGTCCATCAGCACTTAGTAAGACACAATAAATATTAATTATTAATGTTATAGTATATATCATCCCAAATTATAATGGCTTATTTAACTGTCTGTCTTCCCATCTGGACAGAAAGTTCAAGGAGGGCTGCCACCTTCTGTCTATCTTGGTCACAACTGTATCTCCAGCACTGTGTTCATTGTCGCATGGCAGGGACTCAATAAATATTTGTTGTGTAGATAAACGCAAGCAACAGGGAGATAGTAGTCTAAACTAAGACTTAGACTACCTACTTAGTCGTAGACTAAGCAGCATCGTAAGAAGGGGAACTTAAATGATCTTAATCATAATGGCCCTGTGAAGACAATGGCTCTATCAAAGAGGAAGCTGAGTCGCAGAAGGTTTATATGACTGATCTGGAGTCCAAAGTAAGAGGCAAAATGAAACTGTTCAAATTCTGAGCTTATCCCTCTCTAGCTGTGTTCTCAAAAATTCTGGTGCTGAAGTATGTTAATAAATTTAAATGAAAGAACTGGAGGCATAAAAAAGTTTGGAGGCTACAGGATTAAACAGAAGTGACGGTTGCGGTTATTGCCTTTTTGCTGCAGAGATGCTCAGAGCTTTTAATATGCTAATGATAATTGGGACTGTCCAAGATGAGAAAGTATGCATGCTTCCCCAGCTCACTTGAGCAAAGAGCTCTATCTTTCCAGAGCTTTCTTGGGGAACATAGCCACAGCCCTGCTCATCCTTCTAGCGAGGTTGACTACCTCCCTCTACCTTCAAGATGTCTTGCCATGTCAAGCCATGTCTCATGTCCTGTATTTAGAAATATTTTGTTTCTGTGAGGTTCTCCATCGACCATAGTAAGTATTGAGCTCTTTCACATGCTAAGCACTGCGTTAAATGCTTTACATGGACCATCTTGTTTAATATTTATACTTCTATGAAATAGGCACAATTATTATCCCCATTTTATGGATGAGGAAACTAAAGCTGAAGTGAAAATTTGTCCAAAGTCTCATTTCTGATCCTTGAAGGTTTAAGTCTAGTAACTAGGTTTCAGTGGTGAAAACATAACACTCATTTGACTCAACATTCATTTATAATTTGATTAAAATGTAGGATGTGCTTTGCCTTGTGCCAGATACTGTGTGATACCGGAAACCATGAAAATGTCCCCGATCTTGTAACATCACTACTGAGGAAAGTAACAAAAAAAATGACAGTGACTGCATAGCCTTGCTGTATAAAACCTTTTCCCCCCAAAGTGCATTCATAGCTTGCATCTCACTTGCTTCCTGATTAAGTCGAGGCAGCAGGTATCACAAGCAGGTATCTACACAAGATGAAAATGTAAACCTCAGGAGACAAGTGAATTGCTCAGTTACATGGCGTCATCCATTTGGAGAATTTATTTTCAGGTTTCCCTCAACTCAGGCTCTGTTCTCCCCAGCTAGTATCAACCACGTAATTCTGTGTAATTCTCAACTTTTCAGCATGGTAGATTTCATTTTTTTATATACACATCTAAAAGTGATGGAAAACATATAACAATATCATGTAGAATGTTGGAAATGGAATGGACCTTGGCAATTTTTTAAACCAACCTCATCATTTCCTGAGTGAATAAACAAGTACAAAGAGGTCCAATGATATGCCCAAGGTCCCCAGAGAGCTTACAGTAGAGTTATAAGAAATAATTTCCACTATCTATTGTCCACCATCCACTCTCCAAATCACCTCCAATTTTTAATTTTATTGCTGTTGGGCTTCCCTGGTGGCTCAGTGGTAAAAACTGCCTGCCAGTGCAGGAGATGTGGGTTCAATTCCTGGGTTGGAAAAATCCCCTGGAGAAGGAAATGACAACCCAGTCCAATATTCTTGCCTGGGAAATCCCATGGACAGAGGAGCCTGGCAAGATATAGTCCATGGTGTCACAAAGAGTTGGACATGATTTAGTGACTGAGCATATACATACATGAAAAGTATACTTGTT
The DNA here is from genome assembly GCA_006410875.1 of Neotragus pygmaeus. NCBI lineage: Eukaryota > Metazoa > Chordata > Mammalia > Artiodactyla > Bovidae > Neotragus > Neotragus pygmaeus. The sequence continues at coordinate 273,214 of SJYV01014081.1, read as the reverse complement.
TTATTCCAGCCTTAATCTTGGGCTGAAGCCACTCAGCAGATATGTTTGTTCCCATCACTATTATCCTGGGTGATTTTTGTTTACTCTGCTATTGTTTGAGGAGCTTTGCGTACAACTAGGAAAACTGTTAAGTCTTCACATTGGCAATGATCTTTAAGACCCATAAAAGATGAATCACCCAGGGAATCTATAACTTTGCCTGATCAAAATAAAAATTCTATTTTTATGGCTGTCTGTGTTTTATCATCTATAAATTTTATAATAACGATTAGGTTCAAAGTAGGAGGGAGCATAATTTACATACATCACAACATCTCACAGTGTCCTTACAGCCTCTGAAGCACCTGGAGCAGATAGGAGGAAGCTGAAAGCCCCCCAGCTCTCAGAGGCGTTAATCAGTGGAGCCTCTCTAAGGGGGAGAGAGAGAAAGAACACGACAGTGACGGTGGCCTCTTATAACTACACTTGTGTATCCTGCAGTGTTCACATAGGAATAGTGCTTTCTGCATTTGTCAGAAATACACTTACTTCAGCTTTTTCATCCCTTCCCAAGGTAATCAGTCCTATTTCCCAGAAATGCTTTTTCTCTTACACTGACCAGAAACTCTTTAGAAGTGTCAGCACAGGAAGAACTTTCAAGAGTGTAGCTATTTAACACAACTGATTTCTCCCATCTGTGCCCAGAATATGTTCAAGTCTATAGATAGATGGTGTGTGTGTCCCTTGAGTCTCTGCAGCACCTTCCATCTCCTCCATCCTCCCACTTAGTTCTACCTTGGATTGATTTTGCCTCCTAGCAAAGAGCTAAAGGTGATCACGGAGGGATTTAAGTCCAGGCATGCTGGCAGACGTGCACTGAGGCAACAGCAACTACAGATCACGAATGGTGCAAGCTTTCAGAGTAAACATCAATTTCTCCAATTTGCTATAGCCCGAGAACTTTATGAGCCTAGCGAATGAATTGTGAGTGTGGGTTTCGTGCTGGACAGATTTAGCAGGGGTTGTTTCTATAAAGTTCTGTTAATGTATGCTGAGTCTTCAGTTTAAATATCATGAAGGAGTAAAAAGTCACAGCTGTTTCACTCACAGCCCTCCTTACATGTGTCAGTTTCAATCTTCTTGGACAAAGGCTGCCTTGCAATCTTGCACCTGGATTCAGCTTCATACTGATGGGTGTGTTAGCCAGAGCTTGTCCCCAAATACCAGGGCAAGGATTTTCCCCTTATCTCTCTGCTTCTTGAAACCCCATTTCTATCTTCAAATGCACTACCTAGCCTTCAGTGCAACATATTTTTGGCTGCACATTTAGCCATGTCTCATGTCCTGTATTTAGAAATATTTTGTTTCTGTGAGGTTCTCCATCGACCATAGTAAGTATTGAGCTCTTTCACATGCTAAGCACTGCGTTAAATGCTTTACATGGACCATCTTGTTTAATATTTATACTTCTATGAAATAGGCACAATTATTATCCCCATTTTATGGATGAAGAAACTAAAGCTGAAGTGAAAATTTGTCCAAAGTCTTAGAATTAGTAAGGGCCAGAGCCGAGATCTGATCAGACAGACTAAAGCTGTTCAGAACTTTGATGTTAATATCTTGCTTCTCACATTGGACAAAACTCTCAAAGAGCGAGGTATTAGTTGCGTGTCTTTGTTTTCCTCCTTGTGCCTAGAACACTCAAATATTTGTTCATTTCAAAGAGCCTAGGAGAAGCCAGGATAACAATCAGAACCTATAAAACTAGTAGACCTAGAAATATGATTCCCCCAAAGGAGACCCTGCTTTTATTCCTGATGATGTTAAAACGCCTAGAATAGGAAAATTCAGTTTAAGGACAACCTTAAATAAAAGTTTCATTAATCCGAATGAGTATTCCTACAATATTGAGCCCTGGGTTGAATTTTAGAACCCTCTTTATGCTTTGTTAGTAACAAAGCTGTTATAAAAATAATTTGATAAGACAGTCCATTGCAATGGTGTGACTTTACTGTGCAAAAAGGGTGCCTTAGCCCAGCGTCTGAGCATACTCAACTTATGTAATGCTAACATAATGGATTATGCATATTGTATCGGGCTAAAAAGGAAACCCAGTGAAGTATTACAGCAATTTAAAAGATATATATCGGGGCTTGTTCAGCAGAGATATTTAAAATTTAAACCTGTTTAAATATTCAACTGAAACTAAAATAAAATTCTGAAAAATGGAATTCAATAGAAAAGCTCCATTAAGAGTAAAAATGCTTCTCCAAACCCATTTGGCTCTAATAGAAACCCATCGAGTGAGGGTTTCATTGTTCAGGCACCAGCCAAGGGAAAAATTATACATACGTTTGGGTAGAAGAATATCAGTGGGACTTCCTGTGGTATGAGCTTCCCTTAGAAAAGTAAGAGAAAGCTCAGGAAACTCAGCTGAGGGAACTCAGACCAACACTCAAATTAGGCCATGATTTGTTTAAAATGGTCTGGAGAGCTTTCTTAAAGAGCATCTTTGTATTTGCTCCTTTGCTTCAGTAAAACATCATTTCACCTTCCACATCAGATGTGATTCTTGAAAAACAACAACAAAAAAAGGCAACTTTTGCTGCAATATCAGGCTACTGACCAATTTGCCTCCGGAGAGCCAAGTTTTATTTCTCTGATAAACATCCTGCAGGATGTTTTTATTCCATTAATTGAAATAATGGCTTGCACAGAAATGCACCTCTTTATCAAGGTCTGCTTGAATATCAAGCTCAGGCTGAGCCCCAGCATTTTCATGCTGCTGTTCTCCTGACAGCAAACACACAAGGATTCTGAAACATAATTAAAACAATCAGTAAGAATTAGCTAGCTCAGTGACTGCACTCAAATAGCAAACCCAGAGAAGTAAATGGGGAAACGTATGGGTAAGTGAACAGGAGCTTTCCAGAGATGGAGAGAAGGCTGTTAGGAGACATAAAATGGAGGGTATTATGAGAAGAAATATAGGATAATATAAACAGAGTCTCTAATCCTGAGGCCTGTAAATCCCTTTTCCTTAATTGGTTTAGAAACTGTGGTCTGTAATGTGAGACGAGGGCTCTGGCTGCCTTTCTTCTTTGCTGCCTAGAATCACATTAAGTGGAAAACAATAGTGAGGCTGACAGCTCCCGTTCTGTGGGGCACTGAGAGCTAATCTGCTATTGAGACTAATACAATTACATGGGATTAGAGCACTGCCAATGATACAGAGATTGGGGAATTCTCAGGGGAGGAAAAACCGGGCATTTCAATGTGGGGTACAGGGTTAAGAGGGACAGAGGTTCAAGTCTGCAATACTCCTAATTATTCAAAAATAGAGAGAAACAACCAGGAATTGGTAATTCATTCAGGATCTTGATGATGTATTTTAATCCAAACACAATTCTTGTTTGTGATTTCTTCACTGGTGCTGTACCCTGCTTCCCAGGTGACTCAGTGGTAAAGAATCCACCTGTTAGTACAGGAGATTCAGAAGACCGGAGTTCAGTCCCTGGGTTGGGAAAATCCCCTGGTGGAAGAAATGGCAACCACTCTCATATTCTTGCCTGGAAAATTCCATGAACAGAGAGGCCTGGTGGGCTACAGTCCATGGGGTCACAAAGAGTTGGACATGACTGAGCAGGTACACATGCTGTACACTAGCTTGCTTATTTTTAAAGATTTATAATTAAATTTAGAGATTCCCCCAACAGGAATGTACCTTTCTACTTGCTCTCTTGATGTGTGAGCAAAGCAGGTCGGCATTTTTATGCCTACTTTACAGGAGAGAAAACTGGATTTTAGAGAAGGTAAGTAATTTGCCTAGACACACATACAAAAATGTGAAACCCAGGATTCCAACCCAAGACTTTGTCAGACTGGATTTTATTCTTTCTATGACCCCATGGTACCTTTCAGTCCATGGCGACTAGTATGGATGGGTGATGCTGTGTCTCTGGGTTTCCCATACCCAGCATCAATTCCCCTGATTTCTCAATGGGGAAATTTAACATCAAACTAAGGTATGGGCATATGACCAAGTCTTGCCCATTCTCAAGTACCACTTGTGTTGAATTGCCAAGTGCATATTCTGTCTATATAATCTATGTTTATCCTTTGTTTACAGAACATTTTGCCATGTNCTGATTTCTCAATGGGGAAATTTAACATCAAACTAAGGTATGGGCATATGACCAAGTCTTGCCCATTCTCAAGTACCACTTGTGTTGAATTGCCAAGTGCATATTCTGTCTATATAATCTATGTTTATCCTTTGTTTACAGAACATTTTGCCATGTCGATTTTGGAAGTGCTTAACTTCAGACTATTTCTTTTCTTGGAAACATAAAACCCCTCTTTAAACAATTAAAACTCTATAATTTGCTGAAAATCTCTTATTTGGCTTTCAAAGTTTGAGGAGAAGAAGCAAGAATTAGAAACTCATACAGTCTTGCCAGCTGTGGGACAAATGAAGAGATATTACAACCATGCCTTAATTTGTTTCTTCATGTGTGTTCATCATATTTCTTGAGTACTCAACTGTAATGATGGTATTGAATAAAACATAAAAAGTGGGATCCTTAAAGATGTAGCTCATTCAGGAAATGGGGAGTTAGAGAGTCCAGGTCTGGCCTTCTGGTTTCTGCCAGAAACTGTACTCCTGTGGGTTGGAAAGTTCTATCAATTACAGAAGCTAAAGATCATGGAAAAGATTGCCAGAAAAGAGAGAGAATTTTAAAGATGATGTCTTTTCTTTTCAGGTACTCACTGTGTGTGAGTGTTTATACACCTTTATTTGAGATGACCCCTGCTAGTTTGTGCAAGAACCTTGGTGCATTGACATGTTTTGGGGAAACTATGGATATGGGAATGATTTAGGGACCTCTCAAATAGATGTAGTGGTTGGGTGAGCAGAAGGTTAAATTCAGGGTCCCTAAGTCCACTTCTTCTAAAATACTGAGAAAGAGACTTGTTTTCTCTGCAGAATAAATAGAAAGGGTTAGGGTAGCTCTATTATGTAGTATCCTCAGCTGTAGAGGATGGAGCCCTTGATGGCTCATATCACTCTATTCTCTGATGTAGACACCACACCTGGTCATTATTTGTTTTTTTTTTAAAGGAACAAAGAAACAGGCTCTCTACTCCCAGGCAATGGGGAAAGACATTCCTTGCCTATTTTCATGAAGCTCCAGAGGCCTTCCCCTCCTTACATCTATCAAACCCCAAGTTTGAAGAAGCTTCAGGTATGTCATCAGAGGCTGTGCCATGTTTTGTAAGTTACCTCCTGAGGAAGGGCCAGTCTTATTATTCCCATTTTGCACATTTTACACACAGTAGATCAATTTCCAGTTCCCAAGAAGTGAACTTCCCAAAATTTTATACAATGAAACTTAACTCCGATCATATGGGCATAAAAATATGCATACTCACCAGAGCACTGTTAAGATTTCAGAAAGAAAATTTTATTTCACCTTAAAATATGACCTATAGTAGCCTAATTGTGAAAAATCATTGTGTGTGGGCCTCTTTTGAATATTTAGATGTGGAAGAATGTGAGCAGTCGCCAGATAATATAATTTTCACCCAGGCAAATATCGAGCACTGTGAAGAAAATGCAACTTTTGCAGTGTGATTTATATATGCTTATATACCCTTCATTTTGAGTCTATGTGAAATGCAGACATTTATAGTTCTATAACCAGAGGAATAAAATTTGAATGTGTAGTAAAATGAGAAATGTATTTTAAATGGGCTTTCGAAGCAGAACTGGGGAAGTCGTCAGGAGGCCACAGTCACTAATATCATTGGTTATTTTGCTAGATGGCTGCTCAGATGGAAGCCTGGCAGGCACAGGATTGAATTCGGGCTGATGGGCATGGGAGATGGAGTGACGGCTTCCCAGAAAAGATTGAGATACAGAAACATGGTAATCCAGGCTGGCCAGAATGCATGCCACAAAACCACTGTGAGAAATTCCTCCTTCCTTTGTGATATATCCTTATTATTATTTTTTTTTACTTTTATAAGAAGAATGAAAAAAAAGATGATTTTATGATTTGGCACAGATCATTGACCATAGTTTTCTATTTCAAATATCTCCCAGCTGTGTTCTTCTGTCAAATTTATAAAAGATATAACCATTGTTTCCACAAAACATTGGAATATTGACTGGTTATTTGCCCATGGGCACCTATCGTGCCCAATATAACTCCTCGCATGATAAATGCCACTCATGGGCCCCAAGCGATATGTGGGAAATAGGGAGCTTTAAAGAGTGTTTCTTGCTGTGATGGGCAGCTGGTGGTGTTGGTTGTCCTCCCCTTCAGAGGGGCCCTAACAGAACTCGACATTCCAGTTGGAAATTTGTGTCATGTGGTTTGAATGGAGATTAATCTGTTCTCCCTCCAATCTCTATCACAGAGATGTCATGAACCAAAGCTGGGCCAATCAGAGTCCACAGAATTTTTCCTACACTTTAAGGGAAGACTGGTTTATTCCAATAGTCTTACTAAGCTGAGGGGATATGGGCTAGGGGTTACTGGCAGTCATTTTTATTAAGTACCACATGGAGAAAAATATCCTCAAGTCAGCCAAGCCAAGCTGAGTTCAGAGATGGAGAGAAACCAAAACTCGTTACCTAATTTGAGTCTCTGGATCCAGCCATGCTTGATTTCAGTAACAACCCCCTTTTCCAGTTTTGTGAGCTAATAAACTTCCTCTTTTGCTTAATGGAGTTTTAGTTGGGTCTCTTCTATTATTTACCACCCCCCAAAAACCCTAATAAACTTAAAGTTTACAAGAAGACAATGTATTTCATTTATATTTGCCAGCCTTCTCTGTAGTCTAGGTTAGGACCACATGACTAGTTCCTGCCAAAAGACTGTGAGCAGATGTGATCAAAAGCGGAAGCATTCAAGAAATAGTATACCTTCTTCAGCTCTCTTTTTCACTTTTGCAGAGACTTAGAGGCCATATCTATAAGATTACATGGCTAGAAGATAACAGAGCCCATATATGCATGGATCACTTACACCATGCAGAACAGAGCCCCCTGCCAACCTTTGCTGTGTTACATCACCAAAATTTAAGGAATATTTTTTATAGGCACATAGGGGCTTGTGATAGAAATTAGACTTAATTATGGAAAAATTAAGCACTTAATTTTTTTCTTTGTTTTGCTGAATTTGTGGCTAAGATCCATGTTCATCGATTAGCTTTATGTAAGGCTTCTTCATAACATAAGAAGTGGAGGTGGGAGATGTCTAAAAAAACACAAAAGAATCGAGAATAGGGAGATCATGAGCATAGGAGCCATCCTTGGTGTTGTGCCCAGAGAGTCAGAGAGATCACGGTCTCAAAGGAAACCAACGTTCACCAAGTCCAACTGTGGGATCCAGCACTTTACCTACATTATTTAACTCCACTGTCACCAACAAACCAGGAGATGATATAAATGCCATTGTATTGACAATGAAACTGAATTCCAGAGAGATTCAGTAGAACCACAGATTACTGGGTAGAAAAGCTTTGAATTCTATCTGTCCAACTGTACAATCTAGCCTAAATTAGTCTGTTATTACTGCTAAATGTAATATAAATGTTACTTAGAGATAATCCTTTCCAGATGCACTCAAAATACCAGTCTCCCTGGTCCATCTTTCAACACAGAGAAAGCAAGATTCCGTCACGTCTGGTCTGAGTTCTTGGGTTCAACCATGTCAAGTTGCAAAACTCACCCCTCCTAGTCCCCTGACAACCTAATTTCCCTGTCCCTGGATTCTTAAATTCCTTGTGTGTCCACCATTGAATATGACAGTCTTTTTCTTCAACACCCCATCTGGGATATTGCCCTTCTTACCGTAATCAGTTTTGCTATTGGGTTCACAGTCAACTGAAGTCCCTCATTCCCAGCTCTTCATCTTCTCTAACCAATTTCTCTTTGCCCTGACAAACCTCCTAACTGTTCGTACCCATTTCTAACTAATTTGTCAGCCAAGGTGCATCTTTCAGGCTAACGTACAGGTTTCCCAATCCAGATCTAATCATTTTCTGTGCTTATCAAATGCTGCCCCATCATTCCTATATCTTTGCAGTATTAACATTCTCAAAAAATATCAGTGACCATCTTCTGGGTCTCTGGTCAAATAGGACTTAAATTTCATTTAATGGTATTTGGTAAAGAAGAATATTTCTTCTTAAAGGTCTAACTTATCTTTGACTCCATAGGGATATCTTACTCTAAATCTTCATGTATTTTGTGCCAAATAGACATTGCTATGCAAAATGAAAACTATGAAATTAAAGAGAAATTGGTCATTATAGGGTTCTCCCAAACTAGACACCAAACACAGGAGTATACCCAGCAGGTTGAAGGGGAGTATTGAGCCTTCAATAATACAGAACCAGACAAAACCATCTATTGCTTCCTTGCCGTAAGTTAAAAACCAAACAAAGATGTAGATGAATGTGTAACTTTCCCAAAGGTACATCTGGAAAGGAGACCAGGGATTAATTCTCTGAACTCCCATGAAAAGAGTTTATGATGTGTGATTATGATGTGTGCACAAGGCATCCACGCAGTCATATTTAAGGGCTGTCTCTAGGCTGGGACACAGTTACTGTTCAGTTGCTCAGTAGACTCTTTGTGACCCCATGGACTGCAACTCGCCAGGCTTCCCTATCCTTCACTATCTCCTGGACTTTGCTCAAACTCATGTCCCATTAAGTCAATGATGCCATCCAACTATCTCATCCTCTGTCACACAGTTCTCCTTTTGTCTTCTGTCTTTCCCAGCATCAGGGTCTTTTCCAGTGAGTTGGCTTTTTGCATCAGGCAACCAAAGTACTGGAGCTTTAGCTTCAGCATCAATTCTTCCAGTGAATAGTCAGGGTTGATTTCCTTTAGGATTGACTGGTTTGACCTCCATGCTGTCCAAGGGACTCTCAAGAGTCTTCTCCAGCACCACCATCAGGGCTCATTATGGCCCATCATTGAAGTCAGTATTTATGGAAGAGCAGACAGCAATGCTTGTGCTCAGTCACTCTGTCGTGTCTGTCTGTGACTGCATGGACTATAGCCTGCTAGACTCCTCTGTTCATAGGATTTTCCAGGCAAGAATACTAGAGTGTGTTGCTATTTTCTCCTCCAGGGGATCTTCCTAACTCAGCGATTGAACCTATATCTCCTGTGTCTCCTGCATTGGCAAGTGGATTGTTTACCACTGAGCCACCTGGGAAGGCCCTCAGACTGCAGATTAACTAGCCAGTTCCGGCCTTTTTTCCACCACTGACTAAAATAATGCACCAAAGTGCATATAGTACATCTCTGTGAACATCACATTGTCAAGAACTCATCTCTGAGACAGTGAATTCCTGGTGGCTCAGAGGGTAAAGTGTCTGCCTGCAGTGCAGGAGATCAGGGTTTGATCCCTGGGTGGGGAAGATCCCCTGGAGAAGGAAATGGCAACCCACTCTAGTATTCTTGCCTGGAGAATCCCAAGAACGGAGAAGCCTGGCAGGCTACAGTCCATGGGGTCGCAAAGAGTCGGACACGACTGAGCAGCTTCACTTTCACTTTCATAGGTTTTATTCAACAAACATCCATTTTGTAGTCAGACAGTTTTTGCCTCTGACATCTACCAATTCATTGTCTAAGAAGAAATTACTGAACATATAGAATTGTCACTTAAAAAATGAATGTGGTTTATTATCTTTATTTATATCTTTCAGATGGATCTAAACTATCAATCCAGAAGCCCTCTGAAGATTTTTTTTTTGGGAAAAAAGTGTTTCTCAGTCAAAATGAAACACTACACTTTGCCCATTAACAATGCATTGATTTTTGCGATAAGTTCTCATTAATTTTATCGAAATTTGAGAGTAGGCAGAGGTCCCTGCCATCTGGACCTAACTGTACAGCTTAACACTGGGGCTTCATAAGGGACTGGCTGGGAGGAAGGGAACCAGGTGTCTAGTTTCTTCATGGCCTGTCAGGCTTTGGTCAAGGTATCACACCTTTCAGCCTTCTGGTTTCCTCCATTGTTAAACATGGTGGTTGGAGCCAGAGTTTCTCTAAGGTACCTCCTATTTTGTGACGTTCTGTTCCTCTACAATAATTCCCTTTCTTCAAACAGTGTATCATTTTTCTCACTGCACAGCTTTCTTCCCACATCTCTTTTAGGCAAACTCTTATTCAGCCTTCAGATCCCAGCTCAAACATTGCCCTTTCTTTGGTTCTCATTAGACTTAAGATGCCTTCTCCTAAGCTTACATTTTACATTATAAAGAGGTCACCACTCATACTCTTGAACTATACATACTATGGTAGACAGAATAACATCTTTCCAAAACATCCATGCTCTAATCCTAGGACCAGTGAATATGTTATTTTCCATGGCAAAAGGGACTTTGTAAATATGATTAAGTTAAGGATCTTGAGATAGGAATATGTGTTATCCTGAATGATTTAGGTGATGGTGGTAGAGCCTGTGTAATCACAAAGGTTTTATAAGAGGGAGGCAAAAGGGTCAAAGTTTGAAAAGGAGATATAACACTGTGTATGTGCTAGGTAGCTTCAGTCGTGTCTGACTCTTTGTGACCTTATAGACTATAGCCTGCCAGGCTTTTCTGTCCATGGGATCTTTCAGGCAAGAATACTGGAGTGGGTTGCCATTTCTCCCTCCAGGGAATCTTCCTGACCCAAGGATCAAACCCACATCTCTTATGTCTCCTGCACTGACGGGCAGATTCTTTACCACTGAGCCACCTGAGAATCCTGATGTAATATTGGAATGATGCAATTAGAAGGTGTAGAAGGAGCCATAAGCCAAAGACTGTAGGCTTTTAGAAGAGATGGAAAAGGTAAAAACAAAAACAGCAGAAAGAAAAAAGAAAACAGATTCTTCTTTGTTACTCCCAGAAAGAACACAATTGCTCAGTTGTTAACACTTAGCTTTAGACTTCTGAGGTTCAGAAATGTAGGAGAATAAATGCATGCTATTTTAAGCCATTAAGTTTGTGGTAATTTGTTATAGCAGCAATTGAAAACTAGCACAGAGACTATGATATAGCATGCCATATTATAACTATTTATGTGACTGCTTTTCTTCTTGCTGGTCAATGAACTTCTTGAGGGCAAGTACCAATTTTATTTTGATCTTTATGTTCTCAGTTCTTAGACTAGTCCGTGGCATATAGTTGATACTCAAAAGATATTTGTAAAATGAATGAATAGATGAATAAATTTGGTTTTACAAAATAATGTCAAAATTTAAAGGATAAGTGACTTGCTCATGGCTTCATAGTAATGCTGCCCAAATGTTGTACTTACTCTGGGATGTGGTATTTTTGTGACTAATGTTTTCACTGAGAGTACACTACCAGAAAGGTTTAAGTATTGTCACTTTATATGAAACCACATTACACAAATCTAGATCCCTGGGTAGAGATTGGCTTTTATTTATTTATTTCAGGAATAATTCTTGTGATTCTATAGGAAAAATAAAAAAGATTCAAGCGTTGGCAGAGTGTATTGTAGTATACAGTTTTCCTTGGAGCTCTTTCAATGATTCGATCTAATGCTAAGTAGTCCAGATTTTGAGTAGTAAAAATATTATGTGCACTTCATCTGTCTGTTTAAAATGGGCTTGCTAAACAAAACCTACACTTAGCTGAAAGTTACCAGTGTCAGTGGATGTGAATGTGTATATTTACACATCACAGAATGGAAAAGGGATTGGATAGGGGAAGGGGAGAAAGAAAAGACCACCCCCATCACCTTCTGAGTAAAAGAACAGCTAAACTCCCCCAGCTTCTCATTATGGCCCCATCCAGGCCATGAGGGGAACATTTTTGAGCAGGAGTCCTTGGAAGAAAGAGCAAACGTGACTGCCATTTAAACTGCAGATGGTCAGTGTTGTCTCAATCTTTGTGTGAACAGCTGCTTGTTGTCCTCTCACTCTTCAAGGAGAGTTTGTTCTGTTGTTTGGCAAGTTTCTTTGCCCAGAAGTTATTCCTATTTGACGAGGAGAGGAGTTGGCCTAACGACATTTTGTAAGAAGAGTTTAACTATTTTCAAGCAAGTCTCCCTGGGAGAGAAGAGTCTACAAATGTTCATGCTAGTGATGTACCTTCATTCAAATGGTTCAAACCTGCCATGAAGAACTTACTATTTTATTTTATTGCAGAAGTTCAAATTCTGCTTTTCATTAGAAAATCCATATTTAAATTTTCGTTTATATTTGCAACTAGAGAATTTAGGAACCATCAACACACAAGTACTTTTTGAATGCCTAGTCCTCAAAGGTGAGACAAAAAAGAATAAAATACAGTATGTCCCCATGATTGAACTTTCAGTGTCGCTGAGGAGATAGGAAATTGCCCACACTAGTGAAATATTAGTGTCCAAGGCACATGTACTATATATTTTTTGTAGATTTTTTAAAATGTAGACCATTTTAAAACTTTTATTGAATTTGTTACAATATTATTTCTATTTTATGTTTTGGTTTATTGGCCAAAATGCAAGTGGGATCTTAGCTTCCTGACCAGGCATTGACCCACACCCCATGCATTAGAAGGTGAAGTCTTAACTACTAGACTGCCAGGGAAGTCCCTATATGTTTTTATTGAAAAGATACACTAAAATCAAATAGTCTGGGAAGAAAACTGCGCTACTCTCCTACCACTCGGGCCCAACCATTTTCATTTGCATATTTCTTCCTTGCCATATGTGGCCATAAGCACAAAAGCAATATGCAGTAACAATATGTTTCAGCTTCACCATTATCACCCCACAGTTTGTTTTTTGTTCCTCATGTGGTATGGGAAAGTGGTACACAATATGTTGGGGAGTTTTCAGAACACATTTTTAGAATTTTCACAGTATAGCAGTTAAGAAACTCATTTTCCTATCTTTCCATGCTTGTCACTTTGTCACTCAGGTCTCAGCTCAAATGTTGCCTCTTCAGAAAGACCTTTGTTGACAGCCCAGTCTAATGTAGTGCTCTAACCTGTCACGGTCACATTATACTATTTAATTTTCTTCACAGTCCTTTTTTCAATATAAAATCCCTTTTTCCCATTTATGTGTTTGCCTGTGTGTTCTCCCCTAGCCCAAATTAGAAAGAAAACTATGTTCTCTGCTGTCACAGATACATTTCAAGTACCTAGAATAGCACCCACGGTATTGTGGGATTCTCACCCCCATACTTGGGACAGAATAAATGAAATACAAACTGTCAGTCTTTGTCTAATTCATAATTAATATTATTCATAGAAGAAAACGCAAACCAATATTGACAATGACTAAAACTTGCACACAGAAAAACTTACTATAAATGAAAAATTGACTGAAAGAATCAATCTTGTTGGTAACATTGAAAATTCAAAAATTGATCTCAGAGAAAATATACTTTCTTAAAATAATTGACACAAATAAAACAGACAATAGCTAAAACTGTATTTATGAAATTTCACCATTGGCTAAAAAGTGGCAGAAGAAACAAATCTTCTAAAGAAAATTTATATCTACAAAATCTGACCCTGAACAATTATGCTTGTGGAAGTAGGGGTCTTAAAAGAAAACTGTAATAGCAGAAGATATAATAGGTAACATTTTATATGTTTGGGGGAAAAAACCTGATGGATAAATCAAATTCTCATCATAAAATTCATGAGAAGGAATTGATTTTGAGAAAAATAATTTCAGTTAAATGAAAATAGAAAAAATGGAAACTGTTTAAATGGTTTATATAGAAGAATTGATCAAATAATGAAATTGCCTTGATGTAGTTTGATTCAAAAAAGTCTTTCTTGGCAATGGTAATATAATTCTGATTAAAATGATTGTGTTCATAAATATGGAATCAATATATTCTTATGGTTGAAATGGTGGGATAACATCTCCCTACAATCTGGCCATTTACACAGCTTTAGACCAATATAATAATACACCACTAAATTGTGAATCACAATTCACAGTGTGCAATATGCTAAGAATCAAACAGAATCATCATAAATCATCGGGGAAGTCTCAGAAAACAGGGCAGCCAATAACCAGTTGACCAGCCTTGGAAAAGTCACTCAGTCCCTCTGGGTCTTAGACATATTCAATAAGAATTTGAGTGACAAATTTAGACTAAAGTCAACTCCAGAGAGCTGACAAAGAGAACATGTGTATTACTGAGAATGGAACAGAAATACTGGTTAACAGGATATCATGGGCTAACCTTTAGTGACCAGCAACGTTTGGTATGGAAAGATGACAAAGCACTGGAAAAGAAGCAGACAGGAGCAAGTAAACCAGAGACAAGGCTGGTATAATGTGAGGGGTGAAGAGCTGAGTATCTTCAAAAGCAGACGATCTGACACTGTTGGGAGAAAAGGCCAAAAACAAAAAGAAGATTCTAGAATATGCCTAGATGACCAACTTTAAAATAGAAGCAATAGTCTTGGGACATCATTAGAGGAGGTGATCTCTGAGGACACAAGAATACTAGGAGCTTGAAGGAGAGACCGCTTGGCCAGAGCTTGTTGGTTTCTTGGTGACAGTACCTGAACTTGAGCAAACACAGGCAATGGGGTGAATTTACCACCTCACCTGTTCAAACCCCAGAGGGACCCTGGGTGTGGTAGCTTCAGGAATGGATATAACCAGGGACTGAAAGGCCTGGGACTGCTAGGACTTTCCTTATTCCATCTCTGCTTCTCTTTTAGTTTGGACTTCATTTTATTTTACTGTAGTCTAACCTTTTTTTTTTTTTTTAATTTTTTTTATTATTTTTTAAATTTGACTTTACAATACTCTATTGGCTTTGCCATACATCGACATGAATCCATCAGAGGTGTACACANAAGTCAATCCAAAGGAAATCAGTCCTGAATATTCATTGGAAGGACTGATGTTGAAGCTGAAGCTCCAATACTTTGGCCACCTGATGTGAAGAAATGACTCGTTGGAAAAGACCCTGATGCTGGGAAAGACTGAGAGCAAGAGGTGAAGGGGATGACAGAGGATAAGATGGTTGGATGGCATCACTGACTCAGTCGACATGAGTTTGAGCAAACTCAGGGAGGTACTGAAGAACAGGGAAGCCTGATTTGTTGCAGTCCATGATGTTGCAAAGAGTCTAGCACGACTTTGTGACTGAACAATAACAACAACAACCATTCAACCCGTTTTATGGGGAGTGGAAGAGGTCTGGATTAACTGATACAGAAAGGCAGCCTTGGGGCATGGAAGAAAAGAAAAATATGAGTGTGGAAGTGGCCAGGTTGGATTTGGACACGTGAATTATCATAGGTCAAGACTGCACGATCCTCCAGCAGTTTTTGGCAGCCGGGAAACAGGAGCAGAGCAAGCAGACAGAGAGGTAACTTGGAATATGGTGTTTATAGATGGGATTAACAGAGGGTTAAGGAAGTGAAGTGAAGTGAAGTGAAGTGAAATGAAGTGGCTCAGTCATGTCCGACTCTTTGCGACCCCATGGGGTGTAGCCTATCAGGCTCCTCCATCCATGGGATTTTCCAGGCAAGAGGGCTGGAGTGGATTGCCATTTCCTTTTCCAGGGGACCTTCCCAACCCAGGAATTGAACTCAGGTCTCCCGCATTGCAGGCAGACGCTTTACCATCTGAGCCACCAGGGAAGAGTCCAAGAGGGTTAAGGAGATGAAAGATCTTCCCTTTCTTCCTTCCAACTGCAGAATATGTGATGTCTGTTTATTGGAGTGAAATAGTATATGTTAGGAGGAAGGCATGGCAACCCACTGCAGTATTCTTGCCTTGGAAATCCCATGACAGAAGAGCCTGGCAGGCGAGTCCATATGGTCACAGAGTCGGACATGACTGAAGTGACTTGGCAAGCAAGCAAGTGTATATTAAATCATCTTGTAAACTGGAAAGCATTTAATAAAATAAGGAGGTATGATTTTTACTTTTACTCATCACTCCTCCTTATACCTTATTCTTCTCTCCCAGATATATTCTTTTGTTTTTATTTTTGTTTAAGTATAGTTGAGTTACAATGTTTTGTTGCTTTCTACTATACAGCAAAATGATTTGCTTATACACATACATGCATTCCTTTTTGCATTTTTTTCCCCATTATGGTTTATCACAGGGTTTTGAATATCATTCCCTGTGCTATACAGTAGGATCTTTTTCATCCATTCTCTATATAATAGTTTGCATCTGCTAACCCCAGACTTCTAATCCACCTCTTCCCCTCCCTTGGCAAGCACAAATTTGTTCTCTATGTCTGAATCTGTTTCTATTTTGTAGATAATTTCATTTGTGTCATATTTTAGACTCCATATGTAAGTGGTATTATATGGTACTTGTCTTTATCTTTCTGACTTCACTTAGTTTGATAATCTCTTGGTCCATCCATGTTGCTGCTTATGGCATCATTTCATTTTTTATGGTTGAGTAATATTCCATTATGTATGTATCACATCTTTACCCATATTTCTTTTGATGGGCATTTAGCAGTTTTCATATCTTGAGTATTTAAATGGTGCTGCTATGAACTTGTATCTTTTTGTGGTGCATGTATCTTTTTAGATTAGAGTTTTCACTAGACATACGCACAGGAGTGGGATTGCTGGATCATATGATAACTCTTATTTTTTTAGGGATTTCCATACTGTCCTCCACAGTGGCTTCACATTCCTACCATCTGTGTAGGAAGTTTCCCTTTTCTCCACACCCTCTCCAGCATTTATTATTTGTAGACATTTTCATGATGCCATACTGACTGGAGTGAGGTGGTACCTTGCTGTAGTTTTTATTTGCATTTCTATAGTAATTAGTTGTTGTTGAACATCCAGATATATTCTATGATCCAACTCTATATTCCTTCCTATTTTCTCTCTAATCCCCCATAAATAAAACTTTAAACAAAACCTCAATTCCAGTAAAAGAACTTTTCTTTTCTTTTTTTTTTTTCCATGAATGATGCCTGAAATGGCCACAGGACTGAATACAACAGTCACTGAGAAATACAACGAGCCTCTCCAGGCTCTTCAATACCTTGGTGGTAGAGTGTTTATCTGTATCACAAGATTCTAAAAAACATGTTAGAAAATTTTCATTTATTGGTGGGATCAGACATTGCTCAGAAGTCAAGCCTCTATTTCATATTTCCAGGGCAACGCTCAACAGTTCCACCCTATCCAGGAAGGCTGGCTGGGGGAGTGAAAAAGCACAAGTTACTTCACAAGCTGCTAGAGCTGTGATTTTTAAAGTTCATTTTCCCCTTTATCTTTGTCTTTCTTTAAAAAAAAAAAAAAAAGCAGCAAAGCTCTCTCTTCAAACAAAAGTTTATATCAAATAGATACAAGTGGAGCTACCAGAGTTAAGGTGGGGGATGGGGGAAAATGCACCCCTCCTCCCAGTCTGCTTCCCCATCCCCTGGGGTCTCTCCCCAGCAGTCCCCTCCTCTGGGAGCTCCTGAGCACTTGTAAGCAACAATTTCTGAGAAGCTGCATGAGCAGTTGCGATGCAGGAGACATAGGTTCAATCCCTGGGCCAGGAAGATATGCTGCAGGAAGAAATGGCAACATACTCCGATATTCAGCTACAGTCCATGAGGTCACAAGAGTTGGACACAACTTAGCAACTAAACAAACAACAACAAAGTTGAAGGTACAGAGGACAGAAGCAGCCTTCTGGCCCAGAGTAGGTCAAGATCTTGTCCAAGGAGAGTCTGACTCAGACTGGCCTTGTGTCAGTTAACTTTACTACTTAAACAGTGGAATTGCCGAATAGTAATAGTACATTGTGAGAGACTTCAGATAACATCCAGTCCAAGGCTGTCTTTTTGTTTAATCAGTTCTGGGAATATTCAGTGATAATTTAACTGAAGTTCAACTGTTTCTTTCAACAGGAACATGTAACTTCTTTTGTCTCTCCGTGAACCTTAGCAAGAACACCATTTTAAAATATCTAATATAGAAGTTTACAGGATAAATGGTTCTGTTTTCATGAGTATTGACATCTTACCATTTTTGAGAATGCTTACAGCCCAATTAAGGTCTGTGAAGGAAGGGTAAATGTCAGGTCAGGCTCCACTTTATACTAATAACCTCATCTCATCAAGCTACTTCCTGAAGAATATCCTTGTCTCCTTCCCTCCATCCCTCTTCAAGAGTTGTGTTTTTTTTTTTTTTTTTTTGGTTTTGTTTTATTTACCAAATGTCTTTCTTCTAATCTGAGGGTAAGTTTTTTTCCCTTAAACCTATTTATTTCTTAGCCAGCTGACATGCCCAAGATAGCATAGCTCTCACAAGATCTGTTTTTACTGCACTGCATTTGGCGATTCTCCCTGCTTGAATAAACTTGCACGCATTAAAAGTTTTACTAGAGGAGTGAGGATTGCAAAAAGGTGTTAATAGGGCAGGCCTCCAAAATGAGCCAAGTACAAAGGTATTTGGCAGAGGAATAAGAGTTCACTAACTCAAAACTAACAATGGAGTTCGATTCAGATGCCATTATTTTAGAAAGGCATTCAATAAAGTTCCATAAGAAATCAACTAATACTTATCCACAGCCTCCTATGTGAAAGAAAATTATGTTGAACTCAGTTATAGGGGAAGGTGGGGATGCGAATACAAAGATAAGTAAGACAATTTCCTTTTCCAAGAAAATGACCATGTCACCAGCAGGATTAGTCAATGAACTGTAGTACAGTGCAAAGTTATTTAAGATAGAGGTTCTTTTCACAGTATTGATTCTTGCAATCCAACAACATGGTATATTTCTCCATCTGTTTGTGTCTCACTTCATTGTACAGCATAAATTAATACAACATTGTAAAGCAGTTACACTCCAATTAAAAAATTAGGAAAAATTAAAAACCAAACATAATGTCATGGAAATTTTACAAGTAAAAGTAAAATGCATAAAAGTGAGAACATAATTTAAAAATAAAGAATTCAGATAAATGAAAAAAAGATAGAAGTTCTTTGAGATAGTTATTTAAGTTATTTAAGTGAGAAGTGGGTCATCTGGATGTGGAGAATGCTGGCCATCAGTTAGAATGGAAAGAGGAGAGGATATTCAGGACTGATTGAAGAGGCAAATGACATATATTAAAATGTCCACAGAGAATGGGGGAGAAAGATAAATCACAGGTAACGTCATGGTTTAAAGTCTGTATTGTGAACAAATGGAATGCCACCAGCAAAGTGAGGCAAAGATAGCTGTAAAATGGTAAGTTTTGCTTTGGAAGGGGAAAGTTTGAGGTGCTAGGAAATCAATTCAGGTACAGATACTGATACTCATGAAATTGGAAGAACGGTGTCTTGAGCTCACCCTCAGAGGGAATTTAGCTCAGATCATCTCCATACAATGACTAACAAGACAGTGGATGAGATCCTACAAAACCAAAATAAATAAATAAATAAATGAGGATAGAAGCGGAAAGGAGGAAGGATCAAAGCATTAGAGGAGGAGAGCTTCCAAAGGAAACACAAACATATGCAAAGCTCAAAGGAAGATGAAGAGGATGAGGACTGAGATGTTACTGGAATTGGTAATTAGTAGCCACCAACCCACTCCAGTGTTCTTGCCTGGAGAATCCCAGGGACGGCGGAGCCTGGAGGGCTGCCATCTATGGGGCCGCACAGAGTCGGCCACGACTGAAGCGGCTTAGCAGCAGCAGCAGCAGGGGGCTTTTATGAGAGCTGCAAGAGGATGGGGTGTTTTCCTTACCTCACTGTCCATGTTGATTCATTATCTCTGATATGTCAAAACTGGAGTTTGTAATGGCTTTGATTCGATCTCCTGGTTTCTCTCTATGCAATTTTCCAACTCCATCAGAGAACTGCTTCCTTATTTCCTCAGAATCTGGCCACGAGTTGCTGGCCAAACCCCTGAGTCAGTCACCTCTTCCGATCCAGCTGCCTTTAATAGGTGGCACTGGTGCCCAGCATTAGTGTATGGCCGCCCTTCCAGCAGGAAGTGACATGAGACCAGCACCGAGAGTGCCATGTCTAGTGGACCATGTCCACAGTAACATGCTGGGTCAAAATGTAAGGATTCAAACTCTAGCTGACTCCTGGAATTTTAAATAGTACCTACAAGGGAGGATAAGTTCTCTTTATGCCAATATCTAATTAGTACATGGGTCAATATTAATAACACCTTGTATTTGCATAGCACTTTAAACTTTTCAAATGCTTCTGTAAAATATTATTCTAAAGGAGTTCCAGAGACAGAAGGGCATGTATAAACATATTCTACAAATGCAGATACTTAATAACACCTTGTATTTGCATAGCACTTTAAACTTTTCAAATGCTTCTGTAAAATATTAATCTAAAGGAGTTCCAGAGACAGAAGGGCATGTATAAACATATTCTACAAATGCAGATACTTATTTCATGCAAATGAATTAATAAAAAATTATGTGATGACAATGTCTAAACAATGCCCTATAACACACTGTTGTGGTACTTAAAATGATAAAACCCATCAACCTCCTTAATTTTATACTGTTAATGACTCTTCTGCAGGTGAGCAATAGCTATCATTAATTTGGAGGCCAAGGAATTTGCCTCTCCAAGAGCCATTGTTACCACAGAAATTGATATTAGGCTGTAAAGACCCATGTCCCTTCCTCTGAATGTGATACCCTAGAGGTGGTATTGGAAGTGGGAAGAAATCTCGGGTCCCGGCAGAACGAATCAATCTGATTCAAAGCATAGTGGGTCTTCTGAAATCTGAAGTAGCCATGAGAAAAACTGAGGCATCGTGAGTTAGTTGAATGAGTTGAAGTCATTCCACTGCTTATGCACATCCGCTGGACAAAAATCCACATCTCCTAACTCTCCTAAGTACTCTTCCCAGTATTTCACTATTGAATAAGTAATGTGGCATCAGAAGATGGAACAAGAAGAGTGGGAGGAAAGAAATATTTTAACTTCTGATCCACTACAGACTTTGTTCTATTAAATGGACCACTCTCCACTCAATTATTTAAGCCAGAAGCATTTCCCTTTGCTTCCATCTACCTAGTAACAATATCCAATAAATCACTAAGTCCTGTCACTATGTCCAAAATATACCTTGAATACATTCTTTCTTCCCTGTATTCCTTTGAACTGCAAGGAGATCAATCCTATAGGAAATTAATCCTGAATATTCATTGTAGACTCTGATACTGAGGCTGAAGCTCCAATACTTTGGCCACCTGATGTGAAGAGTCAACTCACTAGAAAAAATCCTGATGCTGGGAAAGATTGAAGGCAGGAGGAGAAGCGGATGACAGAGGGTGAAATGGTTGGTTAGCATCACTGACTCAATGGACATGAGTTTGAGCAAGCTCTGGGAGATGGTGAAGGACAGGGAAGCCTGGTGTGCTGCAGTATGGGGTCACAAAGAGTTGGACACGACTGAGAGACTGAATCACAACAAGACTATTGCAAAAGCTTTAAAGTTGGTGCGCTTGTTTCAACACTAGCCCACCTAAAGTCCATACTTCACAGACTGACCAGAGTAGTCTTTTTATGCAAAAATTGTATCTTGTTCCCCATACCACCACCTTTTCTTCACTGGTTTCTAGTTTCATTCAGAGTAAAATTGAAACTTCGAGCTCAGGCTCTGCGTGATCTTGACAAGTCTACCGAGATCATTCTCTCTCCCCATCATTGACAACCCCAGGCACATCAGTCTTCTGACAGTTCTCAGAATGTGCCAAGCGTCTCCTGCCTCAAGACCAGCACACGGCCTTCCATATGCCTGGATTATGCATCCCTAGCTCCTTGCCTGTCTGACTCCTTGTTTCATTCTCATGGGAAGGTGCTCCATGATGACCCAATTTAAGTAGCCACCTACATCCCCCTGATAATCCTCTGCTACATCACTGTATATTTCTTCCCTAGAGATTATCACAATCTCTATGCATATCTTAAAGGTATATAGCTATTTACTGTCTTTAGTCCCTATTGCAATATAACCTCTGTGAGCTAGGTAATCTCATTTGTTTTATTTGCCACTATAGCCTCAGTGTCAGACTTTATTTTTTGGGGCTCCAAAATCACTGCGGATGGTGACTGCAGCCATGAAATTAGAAGACGCTTACTCCTTGGAAGAAAAGCTATGACCAACCTAGATAGTATATTCAAAAGCAGAGACATTACTTTGCTGACTAAGGTCTGTCTAGTCAAGGCTATGGTTTTTCCTGTGGTCATGTATGGATGTGAGAGTTGGACTGTGAAGAAGGCTGAGCACCGAAGAATTGATGCTTTTGAACTGTGGTGTTGGAGAAGACTCTTGAGAGTCCCTTGGACTGCAAGGAGATCCAAGCAGTCCATTCTGAAGGAGATCAACCCTGAGATTTCTTTGGAACGAATGATGCTAAAGTTGAAACTTCAGTATTTTGGCCACCTCATGTGAAGAGTTGACTCATTGGAAAAGACTCTGATGCTGGGAGGGATTAGGGGCAGGAGGAGAAGGGGACAACAGAGGATGAGATGGCTGGATGGCATCACGGACCCGATGGATGTGAGTCTGAGTGAACTTCGAGAGATGGTAATGAACAGGGAGACCTGGCGTGCTGCGATTCATGGGGTCGCAAAGAGTCGGACACGACTGAGCGACTGAACTGAACTGAACTGATAGCCTCAGGGCAAAGCCCAATGCCTAGCATGCAGCTTTAGCTGACAATTCTACCTCCAAAATATATCTTAAATCTCTTCCCTGCTTCCACTGTTACCATTCTAGTCCAAGTCACCATTATCTTCCCTTGGAGGAAGAACTGATGCAATAACCTCCCAAATGGTCTTCTTGCCTCAACTCTAGCCCAGAACACAATAACTATTTGTTACAAAATAAATAAGCATATCATTGTGGGAATAATAGTAATATCTAAAAGAGATGAAAATCCAGACCCTGCAGGAAGATTACTTAGTTTTTTTCCAAACCATGAAAGAACATCCAACAATGTCACCAGCTTTTGCTGCTTGAGTGATAGAATATGATACATTTTATTCAAGCCCAGGCACAGCACAGCATGGGGACTAGAAAGTATTTCATTTGTCTACCTGTGAGCTACTACTCTAGTCAAGTACCTGGAGCTTCTAGGCTCCAAAGGAGGTGTAAGCAAACAACCCAAATGCCTAGGATTTCAACCATAAACACAAAAGTGATAACTTAAGGAGTCCTCCACAGTCCAATCCTGACCCTGAGCACATCAGAGGAAAATGAATCTGGAAACTTTCCTCTAATGTTTGTACCTATAGGTTGGGGGTGTTATAGATCCCAGACAGAAAACGAGGAGCACTGTCCATTAAAAAGGCAGTTCAAAAGCTTCTGCTGCCCTCCTTGAACTAGTGGCAAGGGGACTGTAGGACTTCGCTAACTGTCCAGTGGTTAGAACTCTGTGCTTCCACCATAGGGGAACATGGGTTGAATCCGTGGTCAGGGAACTAGTATTCCACATGCTATGCAGCATGACCCAAAAAAACCCAAAATTTAAAAATCATGTATGTGTGAGAGCATGTTCAATTGCTCATTTGTGTTTGACTTTTTGCAACCCCATGGACTGTAGCCCACCAGGCTCCTCTGTGCATGGGATTCTCCAGGCAAGAATACTCGAGTGGGTAGCCTTTCCTTCCTCCAGGGGATCTTCCTGACCCAGGGATCAAAACGGAGTCTCCTGCATTGCAGGTGGATTCTTTACCACTGCGCCACCAAGTAAGCCCGTGTGTGTGTGTGTGTGTGTGTGTGTGTGTGTGTGTGTGTGTATTCCTGATAACATCTCCCCATTGTCAGACCCAGAAACATCTTAGCTAAGAGGTGAGGGATTGGGGAAGAGAAGTGCGTGAGGTTGTTTCCATCACATCAGGCATATTGTACAGATTTAACTTGAATCTTACCAATTTCAAGAACCCCCAGGCACTATCTTTAATGTACTCTCACAGAGAAAGTGCAAATACATGTACATCTGGACTGCGGCAGCTGGCTGTGTGGAGGCTTTGGGTCCTTGAAGCTGGTACGGCTAGGGTAAGAAGCACCTGCTTCTTGCCTCATCTGAAGGGACTTGGAGGGAAAAATCATCCTGAGGTGACAGAAATAATTATGTCAGTTTGTCTAAAACTGACAAAAAATGCATTTCATGGCACAAAGCAATTAAGGCTGCCCTCATCCGAGCTGGCACAGGGCAAGCGCCCCAGGTGAAAAATTCCACAGCTATGGCAGTGAACGTTAGCATCATCTCCACAGCACCTCCCCTTCTCTGTTCCTCCCCAGTTCATTCCCCAGGGCTCTGCGCCATAGCTGCTGGACGTCCGAGGTGGTGCCTTTTGGATACCACCAGTTAGTCTCATTTGAGGTCTCTCCCCATCCCCCATGTAGATTTGTAGGCTGGCCTTGACCTGAAATCCATCCCCGGAGTGAAACCTCAGAGCTTAATCCACTAAGTCGGTCTGGCTTTGAGCCCCAGAGAAAATGGGATTTCTATAAAATGTTCACTTTAAAGAGAGATTTGCTCCCTTCACAGCTCCTTTTCTGCGTCACACACCATTAACTCACAAAATGCTGGCTATCGTCGGCTGCAGAGACTCGAGCCGATTCTGCATAAAGGGGAAAATGCCTGCATTCGCTCCCTGTGTCTCTTCATGAGGCTCCTCAGACTCACGCACGGTGGGGTTCTGGGCCTCAGACACCATATCACAAAGCATCCTTAACTGGCTGGCTTTCTTGTCTCCCGGGAGTACTGTAATTTAACCCCGTGACAGAAACATGGCATCTCCGCTGTGATTCTGGCTCTGCACCATGTCTCCATGTTGCAGAAGCTTCAGGAAAGCTCTGCTCACAGACCAGCGTGAATGCCCATGCTCAGCCAGCAGCCAGCGGGCTCTTCTTCGGGAGTCTGTCACGTGCCTCTGTCCCCAAAGTGCATCTCAGAAACATCATTGACTGGACATGACTGGATCCTCTTCTAGCTACTTGGGGGAGTCTGGTGGGGTTTGTCTGCTAATTACCTCCCTCTATTCATCCTCCACTGTTGTCCGTCCTCCCTTGTGGATGGTATCAGCTAGACTCCTCACCCATTGGCTCCTGCTTTAGGGAAATCCTGGTAGGAGGTCAGAGGTTGGGAGAGAATGAGATCAGGGTAGTTCTTTCTGTGCTCCCTCTGAGCTTCAGTGTTGAGTCTCTTGGAGTATCTGTGATCTCCAGGATTGAAAATACACACCAAGATATGGAGAAAAGGGAACCCTCCTACATAGAGGTGTCGGGGGAGTGTGTAATTTCCTCAGTTCTGTCTCGCCGCAGTAGAGATTTGAAACAGTGGACCAGTGTTATAATAGCTCGATTAGAGCTCAGAGTTTTATTCAGCAAGCAAAGGAAAGTACACCCTCGAGGCGTGAGGGCGGACTGATCTCAAAGGAGAGGCCTCAGTCTGTCTTGGCTTCCTCCTTTTATTTGTCTCCTGCCCGACCTTGAGCCTGCCCTATGAAAACTAGGCTAGCCAAGAAGGGGTCGTGTCTGTTTCACTTCAAGTTCTCACTCTGGCTCATGGATTTTCTTTTGTTCCGTTTTTGCAGGCTTTTCCTTTTCTTTGTCTTTTAGCCACCGCCATTTTGGACTCCTTTTTTCTATTCTAACTACTTCAGGTGTGACCTAAATCACATCCCTTATGATTATACAGTGGAAGTGAGAAGTAGATTTAAGGGCCTAGATCTGATAGATAGAGTGCCTGATGAACTATGGAATGAGGTTCGTGACATTGTACGGGAGACAGGGATCAAGACCATCCCCATGGAAAAGAAAAGCAAAAAGGCAAAATGGCTGTCTGGGGAAGCCTTACAAATAGCTGTGAAAAGAAGAGAGGCGAAAAGCAAAGGAGAAAAGGGAAGATATAAGCATCTGAATGCAGAGTTCCAAAGAATAGCAAGAAGAGATAAGAAAGCCTTCTTCAGCGATCAGTGCAAAGAAATAGAGGAAAACAACGGAATGGGAAAGACTAGAGATCTCGTCAAGAAAATCAGAGATACCAAGGGAACATTTCATGCAAAGATGGGCTCGATAAAGGACAGAAATGGTATGGACCTAACAGAAGCAGAAGATATTAAGAAGAGGTGGCAAGAATACATGAAAGAACTGTACAAAAAAGATCTTCATGACCCAGA
>SJYV01014081.1:217135-237814 GCA_006410875.1 Neotragus pygmaeus | reverse complement strand
AAAGCAGAGACATCACTTTTCCAGCAAAGGTCCGTATAGTCAAAGCTTTGGTTTTTCCAGTAGTCATGTATGGATGTGAGAGTTGGACTATAAAGAAAACTGAGTACTGAAGAATTGATGCTTTTGAACTGTGGTATTGGAGAAGACTCTTGAGAGTTCCTTGGACTGCAAGGAGATCCAACCAGTCCATCCTAAAGGAAATCAGTCCTGAATATTCATTGGAAGGACTGATGCTGAAGCTGAAACTCCGATATTTTGGTCACCTGATGCAAAGAACTGACTCATTTGAAAGGACCCTGATGTTGGGAAAGATTGAAAGCAGGAGGAGAAGGGGACAACAGAGGATGAGATGGTTGGATGGCATCACCAATTCAATGGGCATGAGTTTGAGTAAGCTCCGGGAGTTGGTGATGGACAGGGAGGCCTGGCAGGCTGCAGTCCACGAGGTCGCAAAGAGTCAGACACGCCTGAGTGACTGAACTGTCTTATGCCACATGCTGCACCTCCCAGGTCTGCTGCAGCCAGAGCCCGTTTCTGCGGCAGATCACTGCTGATCCGAGCCTCCACAGGAGACACTCAAGCACTCAAAGGCAGGATTGGTTCAGTCTCTTGTGGTCACTGTTTTTTTCTCTCGATCCTGGTGTGCACAAGGTTTGGTTTTTCAACCTCTGAGCATCTCTGGCAGGTCTGAGGTTTGATTTTAAATGTCGTTGCTCCCCTCCCACTGTGTTGTTGGGGTCCCTGGTCACGGGGTATCTTTTTTTGATGGGATCCAACATTTTTCTGTTAATGGTTGTTAAGCAGGTAGTTGTGATTTTGGTGTTCTTGAAGGAGAAATTGCAAATCATAGCAAATAGATGGGGAAACAATGGAAACAATGACTGACATTATTTTCTTGGGCTCCAAAATCACTGTAGATGGTGATTGCAGCCATGAAATTAAAAGATGCTTGCTCCTTGGAAGAAAAGCTAGACAAACCTAGAAAGCACATTAAAAAGCAGAAACATTACTTTACTGACAAAAGTCCATCTAGTCAAAGCTATAGTTTTTTCCAGTAGTCATGTATGGATGGATGTGAGAGTTGGACCATAAAGAAGGCTGAGTGCTGAAGNAGACAAACCTAGAAAGCACATTAAAAAGCAGAAACATTACTTTACTGACAAAAGTCCATCTAGTCAAAGCTATAGTTTTTTCCAGTAGTCATGTATGGATGGATGTGAGAGTTGGACCATAAAGAAGGCTGAGTGCTGAAGAATTGATGTTTTTGAACTGTGGTGTTGGAGAGTCCTTTGGACTGCAAGGATTTTCCTAAAGGAAATCAATTCTGAATATTCATTGGAGGGACTGATGCTGAGGCTGAAGCTACACTACTTTGGCCACCTGATGCGAAGAGTCTACTCACTGGAAAAGACTCTGATGCTGGGAAAGATTGAAGGCAGGAGGAGAAGGGGACGACAGAGGTTGAGTTGGTTGGGTGGCATCACTGACTCAATGCACATGAGTTTGAGCAAGCTCTGGGAGATTGTGAAGGACTGAGAAACCTGGTATGCTGCAGACCACAGGACTGCAGAGAGTCAGATATCACTGAGTGATTGAATAATAACAACTACTGCATCAAAACAAGCCTTGACTCCAAACCCCATCTAAGATCAAAATAATCCTTGATCCCAAACTCCACCCAAGATCAGCAGACTTCTCTGCAAAGAGAGATTATATCTAACCAGTTAACTCTTTCTTACTTAAGTAATAAATTCAGCTTTTCATTTCAGTTATTGAATACTGATACCTTCCTTTCACAATACAAAATAACAGCTTTTAGTAACCTAAGATCAAAAGTAATCTTTCTTAGCTTGATGAAAGAAATGTGCTAGATCTTTAGGAAATATCATACTTAAGAAATTCATATTGGAATTGTCAAGTTTGACAGGAAATGACTGTTGATTAAGCAAATCCAAAAGAATCCATTAATGTACTGTTATAACCAAAAAGAAAGTTCAGTAAGGTTATTGAATGCAAGCTCAACACCGTACTAACAACATTAGGTATAATTGTTAACCTTTATTGAGGGTTTGCAATGTGCTGGGCACCACTCTGAGTGCTTAGCAGGTTTTATTTAATCCAATACTCACAATAACCCTTTGGAGAAAGTACTGTTATCCTCCCTAGTTAAGAGGTGAGATATTGCAAGACTGAGTACATTTCCAAGAGCATCTGGCTTGTACATGATGAGTTTGAGATTTGAACTCAAGGAAATCGATATATAACATAATATTAAAACATCAATATATAATATAATACATTATGCTCTTAACTACTGTGATGGTGGTCTCCAAGCTTTATATTCATAGGTTGAGTGAAAAAGTTTGAGTAATCATCATATATATA
Organism: Neotragus pygmaeus; assembly: GCA_006410875.1. NCBI lineage: Eukaryota > Metazoa > Chordata > Mammalia > Artiodactyla > Bovidae > Neotragus > Neotragus pygmaeus. The sequence goes on along the minus strand of SJYV01014081.1, from coordinate 235,429 downwards.
TATATACACACACATATATATATGGAAACATCCTATAAATATATATGTAGGATGTATATATGGAAACACCCTATATATATGTATATATAATGTTCAAATAATTTTTAAATGATAAAAGACAGAAATGTTTAAAGGAAAAGATAAACAATATTTTAAAATAAATTCTATTTGAAAATAAAATTTTATTTTTCTAGCGGCCAAAATATTCCTTTAGCACTCCCAGAACTAGTACTGAATATATGTAAGCAATGTAACTGAATATATGTCTTCTGATTTTTTTAATGTGTAGATTTGACAGTATCAGACCATCCATTTGCTCTACCACCAAATTCAGTTTCTTTTGACACAGGAGTAGCATCTGTGAAAATAACTGGACTGGGGAAGCTGATACAGGCAAACTGTTGAATTACATATATTATTTAGATCTTTTAAAAATAAGGGTATATTCATTATTACTCATAAAATTAAAGAAAACTTCAAACAACAAAAAAAAAGTCCAACCTTCAGTTGATTCCTGTTGCTTAGGATAAAGACAAACATTCTTGATCTGGCCCCAGATTGCCTTCCTAGTCTCCCTGAAACCTCCAAGTTTTCTTACTCTGCTTTTCATCCACACTGGTTTCCTGTTCCTTCAATAGGTGATTTCTCCACCTGCTCCCTGATTAAGGATTTTTACATGCTCTCTTCCTTTTGGGTATTTTTCTCCCCCATATCCATACTTAACCCCAACTCTTCTTTATCCCTCAGACATCAATTTTCCAGGAAAGCCTTCCAAGTCACAGCAGCAGAAATCTAATCTCTGTGATGGCTCCTTTCACTTAGCAGAGATGATAATTATACTTTGATATGGACATAGGTCTTTATTTGATGAATATCTTTCTTATCAGACACTAGGTTCCACCAGGCAAAAGCCCTCTGTTTTGTTTACCACTGTGTCTTCAGACACTAGCACCATGCTGGAACATTTGGTAGAGTTTCAGTAAATACTTAATGAATTCAGGGTCGAATGAATTTGTTCCCTTTTTGTGATGCCAGCCTGGCTGTAGGAGGGTTAACAACACATTTCTTTTGTGTGTGTGCCAATAAAACATTATTTGGAAAACAAAATAATGGGCCAGATTTGTAGTTTAATAATCTCTGATCCTGGAGTAGGAAATGGCAACCCACTCCAGTATTCCTGCCTGGAAAATTCCATGGACAGAGGAACCTGGAGGGCTACAGTCCATGGGGTCACACAGAGCTGGACATGACTGAGCAGAGCACACACACACACACACACACACACACACAGAGTCTGTGATACAGAGACTTCTAAAATAGATAGAATAGTGGAGAAAACTTTGCAATCTCAGTAGCAGAAACAGTCTGATCAAGGTACCACAGCCGCAGCTAGACTACCATCGTGGTTGAATTCTGACTCATCATCTTAACAACCCATTTCTACCCTTGCTCCCCTCCCTTGATAACCGGAGAAGGCATCTGCAGATGCTCCCACACCCTTGGATATGGGCTGGCTACTGTACCACCTCTCTTGCCAGCTTCCTCTCACTTCCCAGGCCATGGCGAAGGTGACCAGACAATGATCAGCTTTAGCAGCTTGGGTCTTGGATTTGAGAAAGGAGGCATTGGAACAGGATTCTTTGATGTCTGAATGAAAAAATAGACTTGCTCAGTTGGTGCTGCCTGCATTTTTTTTGCCCAGGAAGCAGAGCCCAAGATAAGGACTGAAGGTGAAGGTAATTTATTTGGGAAATAAACACAGAAGTAGGAGCAAGAGGGCAGAGAAAGTGGATGGGAAGGAAGAAAAAGCCTCTATAAAGATGCGTTATCAAGGTTGCTGCTGTTGGCAACAGAACTCCATTTGGCTGGGATTTCTGAGAAGTATAAAAAATGCTTTCTAGAAATATCTACCAAAGGATGGAGATTAGGGAATTCATCTGTAGGCTCCCATCCTCCCTTGATTAAGAGCAATCCCATGGGCATTAGCTCCTCTGCAATTCCAGTCTTCACAACTTGTCAGATGGCAACCAGAGTGCTGCCCATGGGCGTTCCATGACGGTCCTGGGAGGAGCAGTGAACAAGTGGCTCTGATTTGTAATTGTAACCCAGCCACCAGGAAGAAACCTTCTAGCACAGCACACTTCATACAACAGACACGCAGAATAGGAAATGAAGATGCTGGATTAAGACACTCTCCCTGTGATGATGATTGCGGCTGTGCTCAGATCGACAATTCAAGTTGGCAACGCTGATGGCTACAGAGCAGGCTGCCCAGCATGTCTTGCCACCACGCATTGATTTTCGTTCTCCCACGAGCCTCTTGACTTCTTTCTCCCCCTGTATCAATGGCAGTGACAAGTCACAAGCGCCCCGGTGAATAAGGTCAAGAGGAATAAAGAGAGGCTATTTCCTGCCCACACTTCATATCCTTCATGTGCGATCGCACACTGGTGGCTGACAGCTACCGCCAAACTGAGGGCAAGCAAGGGCTGAGCTCTCAGACAGACTCAACCTGAAACACGGCTGAGCATCCGCTCACTCACATCCGCAGCTCTGTTCTTTCCTGTCTCCTGTAACCTTCCTGCCCTCCCCTGCCCCCATAGCTGTCTGACTGCAAAGACAGCAGAACCATCACATTCCTGGGTTTAAGGATCACCCAATGACACTCCCAGGCTCTGGCCACTGTCGGTCAGCTTGCTCACTGCCCATCTCACGGCCCCACCTCCTCCCAAATCTCTTTAGCCCCCATGGGACCAGGAATCCTTCAAAAAGCAGGTTTGCAACCTGTTAATATTTGCAAACACTTATGGGGATCTCCCTCCCACTCTCTCCTCTGGTTCTCATTTGATGAGTATTAAAAATCACAAACCCACCCCTTGCCCTCAGGTGATGAATGTACTTGAATCTTTCTGCAAGCAGGAAGTCCTCTTCCTTCAGGCCACAACATTTGATAAAGAAATGAATCCTTGATGTTATTAATTCCCTCAGCTAAGATTTTGTTTAATAACTGTATTGTCAGTGATAGATCTGAAGAGGTAGGGTGTGAGTGTGCATGTGTGTGTGTGTGTGTGTGAGAGAGAGATGGGGGTGAGGGAGGGATGGGGAAGAAGAATTGGGGGGAGGGGAGGGTAATTTGATTGTGGCCTAGAGATTAGGCAGGCTGGCATTACAAAGTACCTCTTTATCCAGGGCTGGAGCTCCAGTGTGACAAATGACTGCCTCTCCCCCTCCCCCGCTCACCATCTGATTAGGCCCAAGCCAGCCAATCACAACGGATGATTTGGAAAATATTTCCTCCTTGACATTCCGAAGAACAATCCCTTGCTGAGGAAAAAAATACATTATAAAATAAATGGAAAAGCATCCATCAGCTGGGAAAATGTATTCTACTGGTTGGAGGCAAGTGATGTTTTTATTTAAATGGGACCAAAGACAGGGAGGTTTGATTTTGCACTAAGATACCAAAACAGAGCAGAGAAATATTTGCATTGAGGTTGCTACCCCCCAACCTCGCCCAGATGGTAGTTTTATACAGCAAGAAGGGCCAGCGGATAGTTATCAGTAAGGCAGGCATTGCAAGGTGGCCCATAAATTACCTGTCCAATTTGGTGTGATTTGGATAAAAGTACAAAAGTAATTTCATGGCCAGCAGATGGTCTCTTCCTCTTTTCCTCTTTCTCTCCTTCACACACACACATACACACCCTCCTCAGTTGAAAAAATGGTCAAACTGCAGAAGAGGGAAGCCTTTCCCTTTTGAAATGCATCTCAGCCAGGGTTGTAGGGATTGGCTTGCAAGCTTTCATACCAGAGAGGAAGCAGGCCTGGCTTCTAAATCCTTGCAGGGCCTAGAATCTACCAAGACAGGATAGGTTCTGCCATGACCCAGACCTGCTCGATGAGGTCTTGAAACATTTATCAGCCCATCCTCCCCTTCCTCCCGGCTCCCACAGCATAACCTTCTCCCCTCTTCCTGTCCCCCAAGATAAAGCAATAGATGTGTTTATATGACTCATAGGTCCATGAACTCAATCCAGAGGGTAAATAACTCACTGAATGAATGAGCTATGTCATTTCCAGGCTATAAAAATAATTCACGGCCTCACCTTTTCCTAATGGGGCTTCATGGCCTGGTACTTTCATGTCTGCCCACTGCAGCTGCTGCCTCTGCAGAGTCCCTTCAGGTCTGCTGGTGTCTGTGGTGAAAGATGAAGGCCTTAAGATGCTCTGAACAGCACTTGTCTCCTCCTGGGTATTGAAAAAGGAAATATATTTCTTTCTATAGGGACATTTTCTTTTTACTCATGAATTAATAACAAAATGCAAATATGCTATAGTTCGGTTTTGTTTTGTTCCCCTTTCTTAGTTAAAGGACAGAAACTTCCATGTGTATATTGCTGACCTGAACTGGTTCTTGGCAAAATTTTGAGAAAAACTAAATTGATTGTTCCGTCGCTTTAGTTGTGTCCGACTCTTTGAGACCCCATAGACTGTAGCCTGCCAGGCTCCTCTGTCCATGGAATTATTCTCCAGACAAGAATACTGGAGTTGCCATTTCCTACTCCTGGGGATCCTCCAGGGATTGAACCTGTATCTCTTGAGTCTCCTGCATTGACAGGCAGATTCTTTACCACTGTGCCACCTTGATTACCAGTTGCTTTTCCCTTTCTTTCTCACCTTCCATTTGGCCACCTCCCTGCCACCTATATCAGACTCAGCATTGAGCCCAGACACAGACCCACATGCTCACATGGCCAAAATCTCACTTCCCACAAACCCCCGCCCCCCAGTCAAATCACCCACTACCCTTTCATAAGGGTAAGAATCCGCCTGCCGATACAGGAGACACAGGAGATGAAGGTTTGATCCCTGGGTCAGGAAGAACCCCAGGGGAGGAGGAAATGGCAACCCACTCCAGTATTCTTCCCTGGGAAATCCCATGGACAAGGAGCCTGGTGGGCTATAGTCCAGGGGGTTGCAAGAGTCAAACATGACTGAGTGACTGAGTATACAGGTACCCTTTCATAAAATGGTCCATTTTATTACCTCACTTGAGGTCTGCCCACTTTCAGAGGACACTTCAGAAAGCCAGACCATTCAAAATTCCTTCCACCCATCCAGAGTCAACTCAATCGTCAGTTTGGTTGTATCTACCTTCTAACCTTAGATCAGGAAAGACTCTCTCTCCAACTTCCTGAAATACATCCAGCATCTACCTCCAGTGCTCTAGTTTGGGTAAGTTACTCCCTCAGCACCTACCCACAACATTTCTTCACTCTTCAATTTTTCAAACATGTAAGTGTTTTACTATTTCCTCATCAGCTTATTTTTTTACAGGTTTCTGAGCTCCACTAGAGGCAAGACACATGTCTGCAATTATATGAACACACACTCTCATCCAAAAATGTGTCATTGCACAGAGTTGGTGTTTTGTAAATTTTTGCTAATACATCTTAGCAATTTCAAGTCCTCTGAGAGGCCCTGGAAGAAGCTATTTAGAGGCAGACAAGAGTTTGAAATCAGACCAAAAAAAAGCCCAAAACAAGGGCATTAGCATTTGGCAAGTTCTGTAACCACTCTGATGCTTGGTATTCTTATGTTAAACAGTGATAATAAGGCCTTGTGTTCGGTGAGTGTAAGCATGAATAGGATGGGGTGTGTAAGAGGCAGGCAGGGTGGCTGCCACATGGTCAACCCTTAATAAAATATGGTTAGTAGAAGTCACACTGCCTTGGTGTTTTGGTCCTCATGGGTCAGACTCGCCACTGACTCAGGACTTTGTTCAAGTATTCCTAGGTGGGGTGTTGTCTCTGGCTTTATTTCATTGCCCAAGCCTCCCCCAAGCTGCCCATTCTCAGAATATCTGCACGTTCTCCCATGTGCCCTCTCTTCCTTTCCTCTCTTCCCAATTTTGCCTTTGAAAATCAGTCACACAAGCACTGTCCCTTCTTTCGAGGACATACAGGAAAAATTAAATATTTGAAAACCTTTCATTTCATGACATCAGTCCAAAGGGTATCAAACAAGCGAAGGGGAGGGGCTAGAGGCAGGCACTATAGCACCTGTGCCTGGTAACCATCTCCCTAGCAACAGAGGTCCCCGTGGCCAGTGGATGTTCTTTAGAAGCACTAACAGAGTTTTTGTTTCCAAAGCATGTCTGCTTCTCCCACTTTTGATTAATCAACATCAGCTCTTTTAGTGTGTGTTTAAGTGAAATAATAGATTACCGCTCAACCACAGTTGAATGGCAGAGGTTTTGATGACTCTCATGAAGAAAAGCCAATACAAAATAGTCTACAATGGATTTTTTTTGAAAGGGAAAAACTTAAAAACCTCTCTTTCTCCTGTTGCCTGGATTCTTGTAAACAATTATGTTTAGAACAATGATCTTTTGAATCATGAACCATTCCCCCTACCTCACCGAGGCTTTAGGAATGGTTGACTCTTTTCAGCTTTTTCTTCTGCTTCAAACATTTAAAGCCCTGCAAATACAATCCATGCTTGGCTCACAGGAGCAGCACAGCACACTGTCCAAAGTCATCTCCCAGTGATTCTTCCATTTCTTTTTGAGATTCTGACAAATACTTTGGACTGTGCTTTTTGTTTTCTGGCTGGAAAGGTTAAAATGTGTTTTCACAGATACATTTTTCAGGTAGAGATTTTCTTCTCTCTCTTCCTTTGGACTCCTTTCCTCAGCCTCTGAAAGTTCCTAGAATTCCGTGACACCAGGAATTTGTCTGTTCCTCCTCTTCTCCATTTTGTGTTGGGGCTAGAATTCTTGACCTGTTCTAATACATACCTAAGGTCCTTGTCTACATTTGACTAAGGTGTTTAAAACAAACGGAGAGACTCCATTAAAATGTGTCATCCCTTAATTTCTGAGTTTTTCCTCTAAATCCCTAAAATTTGAAAATGTTAAAAGAAGAAAGTGGAATCAGTTCTGCCGTGTATTCATTTCTAAATACTCACAGGATAATTCTTGACTTTTTTGTCAAAACGGTCACTTTGACAAGGAAGGAAGGAAGAACATGAAAGAAGTCACGTGCTTGATTTCATATTGCTCACGTGTGCTGGAAGTACATTTGCTTTTGTCTTGCCCACATGCTCATTCTAAAGATGATTCACAGAACAGATTGACAATGAATTTTTTTCTAGGGTTTAGAAAGGATACTAAAATTAGGGGCAGCTCTATGAACAAGCAGCAGATCTTTCATGGAGTTCTTAACGTCACCACAAGGTGGCATACCAACACAATAGAAAGACAGGAATTACATCCCGGGGGGCCAACCCCTAGTCTCTGTTATTGGCTTGATTTTCCACTTACAACCAAGAAAATGCCATGGAAACTTTTGTTTTCCTCTTCAAGTGAAGGAGGAGAGTGAGGGATGGGGGAGGCACCAAGCCCCCTCCCACTGTGTGTTGTACATTGCCCCAAGCTACATCTGGACATTATAAGTCACCCATTGTGGAAGCCTAGCATTTTCTGATTATAGCAATAGTACCATTCTGAGCAGAAAAGAACCAGTATGTTCTGTTCAGCTTAAAACCAACTAAAATCACAAGTAAAGAGAAGGAAGAAAGTCATTTTTTCACAGGGGGGGGGAAAAAATCCATGGAGTTGACTTAGACAGCAGTCCTGAGCAAGTAACGAGACCCTAACAGGTTGCTGGTTCCAAAAGCCAATGAATCCTCACCTGTAACGGTTCTGCTTCTAAGACGCAAAACCACATCAGAGTGTTTCACCTGAAAACCTCATCTTTGCTCACAGCCCCTCCCGCTGACACCCGGCCCCTAAAATAATCACCTTTTATTACTCTTGCTTTTCAATCTAGGCAATTGCTTGAGATTCCACAGAACCTGCTTAGGAAAGGTGCACCCCTGCCTATCTGAATGAGACCACTTCTGGGCATTCAAGCGGCTGTGTTCTAGCTCAGCTGAGCTGATGCGTCAATCTGCCACCTCCTGCATTCCCTAGCTCATGGGTCTCCCTCCATACAAAGTGCCTTCAGACCATGTGCACCAGGATCTGTCTAATCTCATTAGATTTCTCATTTTCAGCATAATACTGTCATGGCGCTGTGCACCAGTGCCCCAGATTAGTGGCTTGTCAGAACTGGTGCCCCACTAATGAGCTAATCCAAATAATACTCAAATCCCAAATAAGACTTAAGACGATCCAGTCTGGATAGAATTAGGGAGTGAGCAATACTGGCTGAAAGAACAAGCTTTCCTTTTCTTTGTTTTGCCTTAAATGAACATAGGTGGAGTGCTGTCAAACTCTAGAGTTTTTTTTTTTTTCTTTTGCACGACATTAACTGCCATTACACAATTGGGAATAATAAACAGAAAGGAGTACATCTGTATGGATTGGTATAAATTTACCTTAGAGGATTAGAAAACACACTTCCATACACATATGCGAGGTTAATATATTCAGCAGATCCGTGTCCTTCACAGCTTCTAGTTTTCCTGACTTTCCTATGAGTTTGGCCTCAAGACCTTGCAGATTTTAAATCTGATGTATTTCAATGGCGACCTTAGGGTGCAGGGTTAGGTCAAAAAAAGTTTTTTTTAAGCTTATTTCTCTCCTTATTTTCCCTCAGGGTAAAGCTGGGCTCCAGAAATTCCAAAATGCATAATAGCAAAGTTAAGGTCAGACCCTGAACAAAGGAGCTAGGCAAACAGAATGCAATGAGAATCATTGATGTTTCAGGTGTTCTTGAAAAATGAAGCCTTGGCTTAAAAATGGATGCTTAAATGGTTTCTTATTTCTGTATTTGTGCAAACTTTCTGAGAATGAAAGGAATTATTTTCTGTTGGTCACAGGGCAGTTATTATGATGGCCAACGAGTGGGCCAGCGCAGAGCAGGGGGAGGGTGAGCTGCCCTGCCCTCTCTTCCAAAGCACAGCAACCCATGTGGCATCGCTGTCATGGAGTCTCCCATCTTGCTTCTGGATGAACCCCAAAGAATGCAGTTAAACTTTTTGAGTCAAGTCCAGCAAAGCATGGCTGTTTGCTGTTGCCTTTTGATTCATAAATCCAATGGATCTGATATAGGAATGGTATCTTCAGAATCCAAACATGGGCCATTCCACACTTTGATATTAGTCCTCAGCTCAGTGCTTGGTCATCAGTGTATAAAAGATAAGTTCTCAGAGTCTTCTTCTGTTTATTTTTTTGAAATAAGAAAATGTTTCTTTTTTTGTGTGTGTGAAGCACAAAGTACCCCAGATTTCATCATTTTTCATATATTTGTCATTTCCATCAAACATTGTGTATTCAATTTTATAATTGCTAGCCTTTTTAGGTGATAAGCTACCAAGAGGAAGTCTGGTTTTAGAGTTTTGTGCTTAACAGAGTCATCATATTCCCAGGTGGTATGAGTGGTAAAGGACCCACCTGCCAATGCAGGAGACACGGGTTTGATTCCCAGGTTGGGAAGATCCCCTGGAGGAGGAAATGGCAATGCACTCAAGTATTCTTGCCTGGAGAATCCCATGGATAGAGGAACCTGGAGGGCTACAGTCCATAGGGTCGCACAGAGTCAGACATGACTGAAGTGACTTAGCATGCATGTTTTATAACTGATGTGAGCTTGCTTTCACTGACCTCAAACGTGACCACGTCACACAGTCACACAAATACTGAACTACTACCTGGAGCTCAGGGTCCCTGTCGAGTGTCTGTGCAACAGACAGCACCGTGTGGCTGCCTGCTCTTTCCTCTATTGTCACATGTTGAAACATAGAATTCCGCTTGTTCCTGCATCTTAGTTAGGCCAAGAGCCACCTCCTCCCTCTTTGGCTGGATGATCAGTCAAAGGGATCTGATTTTATTTATTTCCCTATTTGACAACAGAGGGGAAGACCACCAGAAGAAATGAAAACATGTCTCCACAAAGACTTATACTTTAATATTCAGAACAGCCTTATTCATCACAACCTTGAATCAGAAGTAGCCCAAATATCCATCAACCTGCAAACTGGTAAGTAGATTGTGATAACATTCCTATAAGATACTACCCAGCAGTTCAAAGGAACAGACTGCTAAAACATGCAACAGTGTAGAAGAACTGAAAGAAGCCAGACTCAAAAGGCTGCACTCTGTGGTTCCACTCCTATAAAATACTGGAAACTAGAAACTGGCAAAGTCAAAATAACTGAAATCAGGCCATTGGTTATCTGAAGGTGAGGGTGAGAGGTCAGGAAGGAGACTGACTCCAAAGGGGCAAGAGGAAACTTCTGAGTAGATTGAAACACTTAGAACATTACTGTACTGATAATTACACGAAGGTCTACAGTTGTCAAAACTCGCCAAATTTTATCGTGTATAGATTACATTTCAATCACAACACAGTTTTTAAAATCCATTTTGGATGGATACATTTTCATAATTTATAAAACTGTCATAAAAGGCAAACACAACAGCCAGAGTGAGCATCTTATAGGCTTTGCCTACAGCACATGAACTTTCACGTTGCAGTTGGAGTTGAAGAAAATCAGAATGACATACTATAATGAGAAAGCAAATTGGGATCCGTAATAATGCCACCGTATTTTGTCATGGCTCCACAGCCTTTGCAAGTTTCCTTACCCGGTGCATAAGGAATGTGAATCTATTCAAATTAACTTAGTAGAAGTCGATTAGGCAACAATCTAAGTTTGTTCCATTAGCTGCACCCAAGGCAACGGGCCTCGCACCATCCTCTCCCTGCTCTACCTGTACCCTGATGACGCTAGTAACCTCGGTCCACCTCCCCAGTTTATCCCGGGAGCAGGGTGCAAATTGATGATCATTTTCCTTTTTGAGTTATGACCCAGGCACATGCCTCGCCCCTGGAAGGAAGCGGCCCTGCCAATCCTCCACAACAACCAGGAGAGAAATGAGAGGCCGGCTAGGGCCCGGTTGCTTCCCTGCTGACTCTAATTACCCAGCCGGGAATTTTACAATCCCTCCTTCCCGCCCGCCCCCACATTGTAACCACGACCCTGCCGCTCTGCAGACTTTGGCTGGNCTGGAGCGCTACCCACCCTCCCCCACCCTTCCCTCAGTCTAGTTTCCTCTTCTCTCCATCATCCCGCAGGTGGCTGAAAATAAGATTTTATGGCCTGACGCCTGGTGGGTTGGTTGACAGCCCTGGAGAACTTCTCTAATTCTGGGGGTGAGGTTGGGGGGGGGGTGCGTGGAGCATGGAGGTGAGGTGGGGAATGGAAACTGGCGCCCATAAAAACAGACTCCCCTGCTTGCTTTTTAAAAAGCCTTCTGAGGAGGAAGGGAGCAGGGAAGGTACGGTTGTTTTCTATTAGATGCTTAACAACGTGTGTAAGTGGAGGTAATTTAAGAAAAAAACAACATGCGCTTCTGTAATTTCCATGTTGCGCGTGGTACAGGTGTAAGGGACTGGGGGCCAACTCTTGAGCTGTGAGCTAATTATAGGGAGAAACAGCTGTTGTCCTCTAATGAGGAGCCGGAGCCTCGGAGTCTGCTCCGCGAGGGGCCTGAGGAAGCCTGTTGCAGGGCGCTGTGCGGAGACTGCCTCTTGGTCCCCAAATACTCCCTGCCACACACTTGCTCACGGCCGCGTCTCACATCCACTCCAGCAGGTGATGAGTAATCTTCGCCCGACTGTGTCTGGAGAGAGGACTGCGTCCCCATTTTATTAACCTCGGTGCCCCTTTTATTTCTGTTCCCCACAAGTGTACCGCTCCTGACCCCAGCTGTGTGTTACCAGGGTCCCTTTTCTCCCCCTTGAGTTCTTTCTGTTCATTCCCATTTTCCTGTGTTTCTCGGACAATCAGATATTCCCAGAGCTGTCAGCTATTTATCGTGTGATGTAGAGGCTCAGCTAGACCACACTTTCTGTTCTCGGTGCTGTGTTTTTCTCCCCAAGGTCCCATAAATGTGACCAAACATCTCTTCAACGACCCGGCAGGTAGAGTTTAGAGGGTCTGCTGGGGAGTAGCTATGCGACTTCCCACTTAGATTTCATCCCAAACAAACAGGGGAAGTGTTTCTTTAAGCTTTTTTAAAATTAAATGTATTTTTCTTTTTTGTTGAAGTCCAGCTGGTTTACAGTGTTGTGTTGATTTCAGGTGTACAGCAAAGTGATTCAGTTACATATACAGGTATACTTTATTCTTTTTCAGATGCTTTTCCCTTATAGATTATTATAAGATATTGACTATAATTCCTTGTGCTATACAGTAGGTCCTTGTTTATTTTATATATAGAAGTGGGTACCTGTTAACCCCAGGCTTCCCTGGTGGCACAGATGGTAAAAGAATCTGCCCGCAATGAAGGAAACCTGGGTTTGATTCCCCTTGAAGAAGAGAATGGCAACACACTTCAGTATCCTTGCCTAGAGAATTCCATGGACCGAGGAGCCTGGTGGGCTACAGTTCATGGAGTTGCAAAGAGCTGGACAGGACTGAGCAGCTAAGGCACACACATCTGTTAATCCCGAACTCCTAATTTATCCCTCCCTTCCCCTCCCCCTTTGGTAACCATAAGTTTATTTCTGTTTGTGAGTCTGTTTCGGTTTTGTACGTCAGTTCATTTATAAAATATTTTTAGATTTGGAAAACAGTGGAAAAAGTAATATAAATTACCACTACTATACATGAAAAAGAAGCTAACACTATAGATTGAGAGACATTAGAATACTATTAAGATAATAATACTATGAACCACTTTATGCCAATAAACCCAACCAGAAAAAAAGTTATTGTTAAATGTTAACACAGTCTTGATGTTCATGCTGATATTGGCGTTACAAACCTCCACACCACTGCAAGGAAGGAAAGCATCACAGTCCAAGGAAGCTGGAGAAGCAGGTGCCCTGCTCTGCTACTCAAAGCCTCACGTGCTCCTTTATGATGCATGAGGAGGAGGCAATCTAAAGGGACCGTCCACCACCCCCCACTGTGGATAAAGTATTATTTACTGTGCAATTAAATTAAAAACAAGGACTCGCTCTAGCAACCACTTTAACAAGCGGCACTATTCACAGGCTGCCTTGCTGCCTGGGGTCCAGCGCCCATGAAGCACCTTTCTGAAAGCACTTGTGGGCAAACCAGTGGCATATGGGGCTTTTGCAGCATGTACGAGGCGGGGCTCCTGCCATAAAAGGTTTCTCTGCAGACTGTATTGCTTTGGGAAGGGAAACGGGAGCGCCAGCAGCTATGTTTTCCTGCAGTTTAGGATTAAGAGAAATTTAATTGAAAGTAAAACACAGAGGCACTGTGGTGGCCACTGAGGAAAAACAAAGAGCTCTTCATGGAGCCAGGCCACCACGTGGCAGCAAGGGACACACTGCCAGCTTCATCTGCTTGTGTCCACGGGACATCCGGGGGCTGGGAACAAGCCGCTTTGTGATCACCCATCCTGTGGCACCAGTGATCTGAGCATTCCTGCAAGAACTAGGGAGGATTCTGCAACATCACAGAGAAAGGTGTATCTACTTAAGGTCTCTGTCATTTCTTCTCACCCCAGCAATCTTTCCTTACATCTTCCCCCTGTGCTTTCTAGAGCCTTCTTTGTTTCACATAATATCTCTGGAAATCTTTGTTTCATTGCCTTTTTTTAACCCTAGGGAAAAGAATCATGCAATCTCTCTCTTCCTCTCAATGAATTTTTAAGAAGACAGAGATATTCATTATAACATACTGTAGGCAAAATTAGATAAGAATAAAGGGCTGTGAGGATTTTATCTTCTCAAAGACAGTGACCTGAGGTCTCTGGCTAATCTGAGTGACTCCTTTAAAGCTTACCAGGTATTAGAGATGAGCAATTTTTTTTCCGCTGTTTGTGTGTGTGTTTATCCCTTTCTATCCCCAAATAACAGCTTCTGGTGTATTCTGGCATGAACTCTTCCAGCACCAAGTCTCCATGTCAAGGTGACATCTGTCTTAAGTGTCTGTTTCCCTCCTGCTTTCTTCTTTAGAACAGCAAAGTTTACTGCTAAGTATTACCACTGCCTCCTGACAGAGTCTAGAACAAAAAGCACCCTCTAGCATATGATGGCCAAAGAACTCCAGGGGTCAGACCCCTGGTTCTTATGTCAATTACATTAGCTGCCTTGGTTGAAAATGACTACCTTATAAGTACTGTTTTTTCGTATCAGTTTTGATAATTTAAATTCATGCATTCTGCTGTTTTTACTCACTACCACTTCCACACCACTCAGAGACTGTCAGAGCCTAGCATGGTGTTTTGCACATATCAAACCTTAAGTGTTTTGCTGTGAATGAATGGTTGGATAGATAGAGGAATCAAAAGGTTGTTCTGCATTGGAAGACAGCAGTTTGTTTTAGCCTAACTGCAGATGGAAGAAAGCAGCCTAAAACATAACTTCCTAAAGTGCCAGCTAACTTTTTCGAGGAGCTAATACATAAAGGACAATTTGATTTAACTCATATTTTGAGATGGAGGAAATAAGCAAAAGTAGCACAGAGAAGCATTCCTAATTTTGATAATCCTGCTTTTGGAGAAGACCGATCCCTTACAGAATACAGGCCCCGATTCATTATCCGTAATTGCAGAATCCAGAGAGTTTTAGTAAATAGAAGCTTTTCATAAGATGTCTAGGAAGAAACCTGGCTTGAACTGATACATAGCTATTTGGAGCTTTTGTTTGTATTTATCCTACCAAGAGGGGCTATTCACACACTTCTGCAGAAATGTTAATGTTTGATTATAGGGCGTTCCAGATGTCCCTGGAGTGTTAGGTAATAGGTGGCATGCTCACGGTATTTATGCCCTTTCTAAAATCTAAAAAATCTTAAATATCAACACATATGCCCTCAAGGGTTTCAGAAAAGGAATCAGAGATCTATATTAGCAAGATGTTGCTTTACTATGTTGAGGTTTATTCAGATTGCCAGCAAGACATCCAGACGTCTTAAATATTGTATACAAAAGATCCTAGGGCTTAGGACTTGACAGCATTATATTTTTTGTGGAATTTGCTCAGCGTTCAAAGGATCTTTCAATGAATTTGTGGGGGAGAAAGTGGTCTCCCTGTCCTATCCCTCCGCCATCTTAGGACTGCCCTCCCCCCACCAGCATTGTATTTTTAAAGCACAAATTCTTCATCCAGCAAATAGATCATGGACACAGATCGGGTATCTGCATGATCATGTGGTAAAGGAAGTTGCCACCTCTCCTTTTCTCAAGGAGCTGAGTCTCCTGAATAATTTTATAAGAAGTGACACAAAAATTACTTACCAGAGGCTTTAAAACATGCTTTCATTGTGGATCCATTTGAAGCTTTGCTGCTTTTTAATTTTTCACCATTAAGACTTGCAAAAACCGTCACACGATTGCTTAATTGCAACCACATTAACTGAGGCAGACTTTTAAAACCTGCAATGTTTTCTATCACAATGGGGACTGTCTGGGTGCTTCCATCACACCATGTCTTCTGTGGACAAACAGCACCACTGATCACTCAGCACACCAATCAGAGACGGCAGATGCTGGTGAAGGCTTGGATCAAAGAAACTTTGAAGTTACAGCTCAAGTCCAAATACCAGCTCTGGCAGGATGCATTTCTGTTTCTAAAAAGTCACAGTTACTTCTGAAAACTAAATGGGTTTGAAAAATTCAGCCACCAGCACCAAATCCCAAGTCACTCTTTTCAAAGTGGGTAGAAAAACAAATGGGGAGTTCCTGTGGTGGGGAGGGGGGTGAGGGAGAGGGAAGCGAGGGGAGCCCAGCTCACTCAGTGACATTGTCTCAGACAGAAGCCTTTGCATCAGGTGTTCAGGCCTTCAAAGCCCAGCTTATAACTAGTTTGATGAGTAAAAGCTAAAGATTTCACTGTATCAAGAAAAAATGATGTTAAGCCAATTCTGTGTCTGGCAGTTGAACACCATATGCTGCAGTCTGGGCCATATCCATTGGGAAGATTTGTGGTGTCCTAGCACTAGACACCCAGAGCTTCTGGACGAAGGTGACTTCTGTGTCTGTTTCTGAAACACAGAAGAGTCTTGGCATGTACTTAAAGATTTTGGTGCACTGTGATTTGGTGGTCTTTTAAGGAAGTGCTTCGGCTGGTGTTTCACTGTTTCCTATAGCAGTAATATGGGAACCCACTCCAGTACTCTTGCCTGGAGAATCCCATGGACGGAGGAGCCTCGTGGGCTGCAGTCCATGGGGTCGCTAAGAGTCGAACACGACTGAGCGACTTCACTTTCACTTTTCACTTTCATGCATTGGAGAAGGCAATGGCAACCCACTCCAGTGTTCTCAGCTGGAGAATCCCAGGGACAGGGGAGCCTGGTGGGCTGCCGTCTATGGGGTCGCACAGAGTCGGACACGACGGAAGCGACTTAGCAGCAGCAGCAGCGTAGCAATAATAAAAGCTCCACCGAACTTGATAAGCAGGGCAAGAGGAACTAAGGGCTCATCTAAACCTTGACTTAAGGGATACATGTGGTTCTCGCCACTATGTCCCACGGCATCTTGGTGAATGGAAATCCTGCTCCACTCGCGGGACCCTTGCAGGCTCCCGGCACCCGTCTCTCCCGGGGGACAAATTCTGCTTCAAGGAAAATAGCTCCCCTTCTCTCGCAGCAACAGCTCTGTCGCTGCTGCAGGGTGTGGAGGACGCTGTGCACAGCCCTGGGTGGGAAGGCGGTGCACGGAGCCCACCCGACAGAGTGTGAATGGTGCACGGTCATTAGGGGGATGACTTCCGTGGGAAATGACCTGAAGAATTCCAGTAATGAAATTCCAGGCAGGAGTCTTGAAAGGCCTGTGAGTACCAATCCATTCTGGAGTCTGGGTTCAGAACGGACTTTGTCAGGCGTGAAGGTGGGCACTTTCAAGGCGTGCTTTGACATGGCTTTAAACAAGGAAGAGCAAGTCTCTGCCTCTGACTTTTACTCACTCACAGCCTATCTCAAGAAAGGGCACAGACTCATCTCCTTTGTCAGAGCTGTCAGTATTGAATTTCTGACCAGCCAGAGGTCACTGGGGTGATTTTGCAGATGGTGGTCAGGGAAGATTTCTAATCATGAAGCTTTGGAGGAGACGAGGGGGTAAAGATTTGTATGGAGGTAGGTTTTGGTTTTGGTCTGGTTTTCAGTTTTCCAGGAAGGTGCCAATCCAGAATTCTGCTCAGGGACAAACTTTGTGACCCAAACCAACCACAACTCAGTTATAATTCCTCCTCTGGTTTCTATATCCTATTTTCTTAATTGGGTGGGCGGGAGAGCACAGTTTCACATGGAGCGAGTAGGTGGCACAGGCTGCAGAAACCCATACTTGCAATCCTTGGCAGAGATACGTGCTGCCATTATGCCTTCTAAATGTCAGCTGAGGTAGGAACCGGCTCCAGATCTGAGAGGCGCCAGACACCTGCTCCCTCGGCTCCAACACAGGCTTCTGCTGGTATGATCGGTAGCTCGTACAAAACCTTTTCTCGACACTCTCTGAGCCTCTGACTCCAGCAGTAGTTCCGAGTTCTGGGTATGTTCAGATTATCCTCTCAGATCTTAACTCCCATCCTCCTTGCTCACGCTCCGGTCTCACCCAGAGGCGGAATGGGCCACCTGGGCTTTCATTCGGTACTTAAGTCCTCAAAATCCTTGAGATGCTCCTTGTGCTGTCCTGCCCCTCTGCAGAAGCTGTGACCTTGCAAAGAGCCGAATGCCTCCACCAGGAAGCAGAGGCTTTCAGGACCGCCTTCCTTATGAGGAAAAGTTTCTGACTTAGAAGATAAACTAGGCTGGCTGAGTTGCCCATGGAAAAGAACGGTGGGACTGACTTAACTGACAGTGATCATAGTCTGGGTTATTTTCACTTCTTTTCATTCACAAGTAATTTTTATAAACGGTTTTGTTCACTTTTTCTAAAATTGAGAATGTGTGTGCTGTGTTTGTGTGTGTGCACTCAGTTGTATGTGTCCAACTCTTTGCAACCTCATGGACCACAGCCCACCAGGCTCCTCTGTCTATGGAATTTTTCAGGCAAGAACACTGGAGCGGGTTGCCATTTCCTACTCAAATGGCTCTTTCCACAGCTCAAGTGGGTCAAGCCTACATCTCTTTTGTCTCCTGCACTGGCAGGTGGATTCTTTTCCACCACACTACCTGGAAGCCCTGAAAGTGAGTGTGGGTGCAATGATATCTAAAATTAGATGGACCCAGCAATTTAAATATAGTTCAGTTCAGTTCAGTTCAGTCGCTCAGTCATGTCCGACTCTTTGTGACCCCATGAATCGCAGAACGCCAGGCCTCCCTGTCCATCACCAACTCCCGGAGTTCACTCAGACTCACGTCCATCGAGTC
>SJYV01014081.1:194868-217050 GCA_006410875.1 Neotragus pygmaeus | reverse complement strand
CAACACAGAGCACTGAGCTGAGCTTCTGGTGCTATACAGCAGCTTCCCACTGGTGTCTGTTTTACACCTGATACTGTATATATGTCAATGCTACTCTCTTAATTCTTCCACCCTCTCCTTCCCCTGCTGTGTCCACAAGTCTGTTTCCTAAGATGTGGTATGTGTATACAATGGAATATTACACAGTCATCAAAAGGAGTGCGATTGGGTCATTGTAGAGACATGGATGGACCTAGAGACTGTCATACAGAGTGAAGTAAGTCAGAAAGAGAAAAACAAATGTGTCTTAATGCATATCTGTAGAATCTAGAAAAGTGATACAGATGAGCTTATTTGCAGGGCAGGAATAGAGATGCAGGTGTAGAGAACAGCCCAAGTTTTCACTATGTCAGATTAGTCATGGAGGTGAACACTCTGCCAGAGGAGGAGGGAAGGTGGTTCGTCAAGAGCTGCTTTTCCCAGGGCACTGCCCCAGTAGGCATTTCTGAGATTCAATTACAGTCCTGGTGAAAGGGAGACTGTGATTTAATGATGAGGGAAGGAAATGGGTAGCCAAGAGCACTCTCTGGATTATACTTTTAAAATCCAACTCTTGGCTTTCCCTATGTTCTACACCAGGCACATTTTCTCCATCCTATTATCTCAAACATTCCTGAAATATGTCTCAGTTTAACAAACAAGGCAATATAAATTCTAATCTGTAACATCATGTATTACATCCTCCATTGGGCTGTCTTTCATCCTATCCTCAGAAGTGTTTTTTCTACCAAGTGTTTTAGGCACAGTAAGGACTTTGGATAGACTTCCCTCTTGGCTCAGTGGTAATGAACCCACCTGCCAATGCAAGAGATGTGGGTTTGATCCTTGGATCGGGAAGATTCCCCTGGAGGAGGAAATGGCAACCACTCCGGTATTCTTGCCCAGAAATCCCATGGACAGAGGAGCCTGGTGGGCTACAGTCCATGAGGTTGCAAAAGAATCGGACATGGCTTAGCTACTAACAACCACAAGGACTTTGGATAGTGATGTTGCCTCAATAAAAGTAAAGATGATCTCACTGTTCCCAGTCACACAGTGGCAGGGGTTTTGAGAAAGAAGTCAACTTTCAGACTTAAGATAGGGATGTTATTTGGGGGCAGTTTTTCTGATTGGTCTGTGTTTCAGGGGCTGTAGGTGGAAGAGATAGTGGGGAATCACCTGGGGGATTTTTACAACTTTCTATGGCTACCAAAGGCTCTTATGAACCTCAATTCAGATACATTCCTTTCTAAATTAAAAACCGCTTTATAGCTGAATAAGGGCTATTCCTTTCTAAATTAAAAACCGCTTTATAGCTGAATAAGGGCTTCCCAGGTGGCACTAGTGGTTAAGAACCCACCTGGCAATGCAGGAGAAAAAAGAGACATGGGTTGGATCTCTAGATTGGGAAAATCCACTGGAAGAGGGCATGGCAACCTACTCCAGTATTCTCACCTGGAGAATCCTACGGACAGAAGAGACTCACAGGCAACAGTCTGTAGGGTCGCACAGAGTCAGCACAACTAAAGCAACTTAGCATGCATGCATGCATAGATGAATAAAACGCAAAGACTGTGAATTAGGTCTGTGGGAAGCTAAGCTTAGCTTAGGCAGCTCTAGGTTATCAGAGGGAGTTTTAAACTCTAATCAGTTGTTTGCTTTGCTCAGGAGACTATATCCCCAGGATGAAGATGATAAGGTGAGACAGAAGGGCTCAGAGCCAGCATGCAAGCCTAGTTTGCTTTTATCAAGGCCATCTCAAAACAATAGGAACAAGAACCAAATTCTTCAATTATGTAATCTGGTTTGATTCAATTGCATTAAATTCCAACTCAAACTGTCCTAGGTATAATTAGACATTAAGAGAAAGAAGTGGCTTGGCCCTCAGGGAGTTTGAAAGTGGGTTGAAAGCCATTTCCAGTGGGAGATTTTCCTCTCTCCTTCTGGAAGACATAATCTTAACTGTGGAGAAAAAACTTTTTAAGAATCTAACACAGTATACATGAAAGATAGTGTGTCCATGGAAAGGACACAAATTGATACAGTCTTAAATAAATTTCCCCTAAAGGGACTTTCCCCTTTCAAGAATTTCTAAAACCTGACCCCACACAATAAGGAATTTGACCCACCCTACCATTAGTCTTGGCTAATCCAAATCCAATTTAGTTCTATCCATGATGTGGCCAATGTTCTCATCCTGTTAAATCCCTGAATAAGACAATTCCAGAAGTTTAATCACGAGCAGAAAACTGCTTTTCTGCCCATACCAGTTTTATAGAGATATATGTGCCTTTTTTCTAATCAGATTGCAGGTCCCTGAGGTGGGGATGTGTATCTTTTTATTCCATTGGATGCTCTCTTCTTTCTAAATACCCCCAAAATCTTAGCATATATTTCTTAGTAATAATATTACAAATAAATATTTACTCTTTACCAGGCACAGTGCTGAATGGTTTACAATCATTACTGCTTTTGTTCCTTACAATTACCATTGGAGATTTTCCATATCTTTGGAAATGTTAAATTAATTGACATGTACACACTGCTATATTTAAAATAGATAACCAACAAGGACATAATGTATAGCACAGGGAACTCTGCTTAATATTCTGTAATAACTTAAATGGGAAAAGAATTTGAAAAAGAATAGATACATGTCTATCACTTTGCTATACACCTGAAACTTACACAACATTGTAATCAACTGTGCGTACTTAGCCACTCAGTTATGTCCGACTCTTTGCGACTCTGGGCTATAGCCTGCCAGGCCCCTCTGTCCATGGGATTTTTCAGACATGAAAACTGGAGTGGGTTGCCATATCCTCCTCCAGGGCGTCTTCTAACCCAGAGATCAAACCTGCATCTCCTCTGTCTCCTGCATTGGTAGATGGATTCTTTACCTGCTGAGCCATCAGGAATCAACTGTACTCCAATTTAAAATAAAAATTAAAGCAAATATTTTCCTAGGGCATAAAGCAAAAAGTGGGGTAGCTAGGATTTGAACCCATACAGTCAGACCAGAACCCACATGTTGGCACACTATGCTGTCGTGTCCTGCACTGCTCTCTGATGAGGCTGACCAAAATGCCACAGGCACACGGCATTTACTTGCATAAGGAGAACACTTCTCCTAAGAACACTGAGAGGCATCCACAGTGAGATTCCATGAACATCTGCAGCCCCCCTGTGCTGAACGTCTGGCTACATCAGTTTCACTTATTCTACTGGAGATCCACTTGATGCGGGTTTTATGAGATATGTTTTTTTCGTTCACAATCATCCAAGGAGGCAACTCACTTAAAATCTTCCCTTTACTGATAAATAAAGGTAGAGAAAGAAGAGTGGATGACCTGAGATTAGGAAGAAAGTCAAGGAAAGCCAAGGTTTGCCTCTGCAGCCCTCGAATTCTTGCCAGCTCTTAATCCAAGTTTTGTTTTTCCCTCAAAAAGCGCCCCCCAGACCTGTAATGATGAAAACACAGGGTTAGGAGACTCCAAAAAAGAAACAAGATAAAACCATGAGGGAAAAAGAGGGACAAGATAAAACTATGCTAGAGAAAAAATTACAGTCATTCACTAGTATACTGGTAAAAATATTTTAATGTATTTTCTATGTATAGCAATCATGTTTAATATTCTTGGGATTCAGACTCCTTATCAGTTCTTTGTGCTAAAACAGTTTCTAAATTATAATTTAAGATAGAGTTGTAAAAATCACTCTGCGTAATTTGTTTTCCAGTCTCTTCTTGGAAATATCGAGAGAGTCTTGAAAGATGTCCATTATACCCAATTAAGCAGCACTGGTATTTATACCATGTTCTATGTGACGTGTCTTTGGCTTCTCATTTAGAGTTATTACTCATATGGCCCAACTATTGCCTGATTTAGAAGGTCTGTGTGCAAATGTAGAATATGGAAATGGCCCTAGAATAGGAATAATATATTTAGGATACAGTGTTAGGTATATTTAGTACATCCACTTAATTCCGTTTTGGATGATTTATAGCCTGGGCTATGCTATGCTTCTTAGAAGTTATTCTGGTTATATTTCAAATTTTAATTTGAAAAATGTTTTAGGGAGTATAAAACAAAGAGGTGGGTCCAAGTTTTCTGGGATTGCTGAAACAGCAGTGACAGAATCTGATACAAATTCTGGGCACAACGTGGGTTCTCACGCCATCTCTGCCTCTTCATAATTTTTTATTATCTCTGGCAGTAAGAGTGAGGAGACTTGCTGAATTTCAAATGTCCTTCAGTAACTGGAACGTTGCATTCTAATGCATTTTGATGAGTCAGATTAGTTATTTGTCACATATGTTGGTAATGCAAGGAAATATCTTCGGTCCAGAAAATTAATCCAGGCAGCCAGCCATGAGCAGATGAATGAAACTGACCAGAAGCACAATGGACGAGAAAGCCAAGGAAAGTATTTTTAAGGCGGTTATTCAGTAGCCAAATCCTCTTAATGTTGAGTCATAGGTTTAAAAGATTGAAATCTCTACCTTTTTTGTGAAGAAGGCAGAAATCTTTTCCTGGTTTGGGGGCTGGGGAGGAATCAAAGATTTGGAATGAGAAGACTAGATAATTTTCTCTTCCCTGAATGTATGTATCTCACTTCCAGGACATATGTGGGTTCCACTAACCTGTGGAAAGAAGGTGAATGGGGATGGCTCCATGGCCAGCAAACTGTTTATTAGAGGTTAGGAAAGAGTTTGGACTCCCTGACACAGCTGCCTGGAGACTCCTTGCCTTGGAGAGCAACAGGAAAGTGAAAAGTCTGGACTAAGTTTTGCTCTGTCGCTGGTCAAATTTCTCCCAGAGCTGAAAATGACATCGCTCTTCCCAGGCTGTTGAAATGAGATAGTGTCACATCCCGAATGAGATCACCAGGTCATAATCTCATCCTCAATGTGATTTTCTTGGCATGTGTGAGCATCACTGGGAGAAGGGGGAAAGGATGAGAACGGATTGAAGAAAACCGTTCCTTTAATTAAGCTCCTAGCTATCTCACCTTCTGCTTTGACTCCATCAGATCTCAGCAGTTAAACAGGGTTGGGCTGGGGGTCAGCAATTACTTTATCTCTACAGCATGTACTATTGTAAGGTGTAAGCTGAAGCCTTATGCTCCTGGCCAAGTGTGTGCTGCTTTGTGGGCTTTGCAGAAAAGAATATTAATAAGACAACATCCAAATTTTTGGCATGGCATAAATGCAGGTGATGTTTTTCACTGTCAATATTCTGATACCTCAATCTAGAGATTCTTGAAGGCAAAGCTTCTTTCATAAATCAGAGAGGATTTGCAGTCAACTGAGAGAAATTCCAGCCTCCTTGGATGTTAGGAGAGTGGAAACAATCATCAGGATTCAGTATTTGGATGAGGGAGGGATGGATAGGGAGTTTAGGATTAGCAGATGGAAACTAATATACAGAGAATGGATAAACAACAAGGTCTTACTGTAGAGCACAGGGAACTATACTCAATTTCCTGTGATAAGCCATATGGAAAAGAATACAAAAAAGCATATATACTTTGACCACCTGATGCAAAGAGCTGACTCATTAGAAAAGACCCTGATGCTGGACAAGATTGAAGGCAAAAGGAGAAGGGGATGATAGAGGATGAGATGGTTGGATGGCATCATTGACTCAATGACATTAGTCTGAGCAAACTCTGAGGGTGAAGGACAGGGGAGCCTGGCATGCTGCAGTAGTCCATGGAGTCGCAAAGAGTCAGACACAACTTAGTGACTGAACAACAAATACGTATGTGTATATATGTGTATATGTAGCTCAGCTGGTAAAGAATCTGCCTGCAAAGCAGGAAACCTGGATTTAATCCCTGCATTGGGAAGATCCCCTGAATTGGAAAGATCCCCTGGAAAAAGGAATGGCTACCCACTCCAGGACTGTGGCCTGGAGAATTCTGGCCTGCAATCCATGGGATTGCAAAGAGCTGGACAAAACTAAGTGACTTTCACTCTCACTTTCATATATATCTGAATCACTTCGCTGTACAGCAGAAATTAACACAACATTGTAAATCAACTATTCCTCAATAAAATAAAAGTTTTAAAAAGATTCAGCATTTAGAGGATTGTCTCTGGCAAACAAATCTTTCTATCCTGGTTTAGGAAACGATTGAAACCCAGGACTTCTAGGTGTGTTTTAGTCACTTAAATGTGACAGAAACTTGCTGAGACTGACTATGGATATTGAAAATCCCATTAAATGGCTAGGTAGCTACAATGATAGTTTGCTGTGTCTGCCTGCAAGAGCCATCTTCTCTTGATAGACAAGGAGCTCTCTAGTACAGACAGCCATGGCTTTGGCCCTTAAACTCAGCAAGAACCTCAGTAAATGGAGGGCCCATTCTGCTTGGCTAGAGAAGATCTAGAAGCAGACCATGCCTGCGTCTTTGCCCCCCAGCCTTCACACTGGAATGGTAGCATGAAAGCAAGCAGAAAAATCAAGGCCATCTTGAGAAGGAAAAATAGTAAGGGAGCATCCGTTAACTGCTGCTTCATTTAATGAACGCCTGTGAAATGTCTGGCTTCATCATCTCCTTTAATTCTGTACCACTGCGATTTCTGCAAGTAAATTCCAGATAAGAGTCCATCCTCATGGACTGACTTTTAATTCCTTTTTTCCTTTCAAGGAAAACAGCAACCATTGGCATTTTGGTTCAATAAATATCCTTGCCCTTGACTGTCACTCAGTCTTCAGAGAGGAGTGAGGAGGAAGGAGAGGCCTGGTGGAAGGGGAAGAAAGACGATTCATGGGGTCGCAAAGAGTCGGACACGACTGAGCGACTGAACTGAACTGAACTGAGCTCCAAGATGTCATATCCCCTACTTTTGTTCACAGTAGCCCAGCTGGGTGCCATGCACAGACCAACAATAAAGAAAGTGGGAGACACTTGTCACTTTACTTTTTCACTTCGTTGCTCCTGAACCATTTTGATTCTTCAGGCTTCGGCTTTCTTCTTCTTTTAGTCCTGGCCCTTTAGGGTCAATTACCAGAACCAGAAGAGACTATATTTAGAGAAAGAGCTGCCTGAAAGGGGCCAGGACTCTATATAGGAATGCAGCTGTCCCCAAACTGACCCGAACAGGAAGACAGACTCTTATTCTGGGATTTAATCCAAAGAAATCTAGAGAGGTAAAAGATGAAAGGAGGTGTTAGCAATGATGAAACCAGACATATAGGATAAATACCTGGCCTCCCAATCTTCTTACCCTCTGACCTCCCACCAATGCCTTCCACTAGCCAAAGTCAACCAGTCACTAGAGGGCAAGGCAGCCCACAAATGCAGCCCCCTTGGGCCAGCCCCTTGGGGCATGCAGCTGGGCGGGGACAGACCCGGAGGAGCAGAGAGACAGTACCAGTAGACAGCACACACTCTGCTGGCTATTATGTGTGTTTGATTTGGGGATCTGATCCGAGATCCAAAGGACTATCTTAAAAGCAAAAGCAATCCAGAACAGAAGGACAATGTTTATTACTCCAGATAAGTATATAGGTTTAACACACTTTCAACCCAAAGCCCAGTGGGATTGAGGCAAGGAGAGGGGAGGGGTGTACTCTGTAAAGTTAGCCTTTATTCTTCAGAAGTATTTCTTTCTAACACAGGCTTGCCTACAAAGCTACTTTTACATTCCAAAAAGTCCCAAATGTATGANAAATTCCAGCCTCCTTGGATGTTAGGAGAGTGGAAACAATCATCAGGATTCAGTATTTGGATGAGGGAGGGATGGATAGGGAGTTTAGGATTAGCAGATGGAAACTAATATACAGAGAATGGATAAACAACAAGGTCTTACTGTAGAGCACAGGGAACTATACTCAATTTCCTGTGATAAGCCATATGGAAAAGAATACAAAAAAGCATATATACTTTGACCACCTGATGCAAAGAGCTGACTCATTAGAAAAGACCCTGATGCTGGACAAGATTGAAGGCAAAAGGAGAAGGGGATGATAGAGGATGAGATGGTTGGATGGCATCATTGACTCAATGACATTAGTCTGAGCAAACTCTGAGGGTGAAGGACAGGGGAGCCTGGCATGCTGCAGTAGTCCATGGAGTCGCAAAGAGTCAGACACAACTTAGTGACTGAACAACAAATACGTATGTGTATATATGTGTATATGTAGCTCAGCTGGTAAAGAATCTGCCTGCAAAGCAGGAAACCTGGATTTAATCCCTGCATTGGGAAGATCCCCTGAATTGGAAAGATCCCCTGGAAAAAGGAATGGCTACCCACTCCAGTACTGTGGCCTGGAGAATTCTGGCCTGCAATCCATGGGATTGCAAAGAGCTGGACAAAACTAAGTGACTTTCACTCTCACTTTCATATATATCTGAATCACTTCGCTGTACAGCAGAAATTAACACAACATTGTAAATCAACTATTCCTCAATAAAATAAAAGTTTTAAAAAGATTCAGCATTTAGAGGATTGTCTCTGGCAAACAAATCTTTCTATCCTGGTTTAGGAAACGATTGAAACCCAGGACTTCTAGGTGTGTTTTAGTCACTTAAATGTGACAGAAACTTGCTGAGACTGACTATGGATATTGAAAATCCCATTAAATGGCTAGGTAGCTACAATGATAGTTTGCTGTGTCTGCCTGCAAGAGCCATCTTCTCTTGATAGACAAGGAGCTCTCTAGTACAGACAGCCATGGCTTTGGCCCTTAAACTCAGCAAGAACCTCAGTAAATGGAGGGCCCATTCTGCTTGGCTAGAGAAGATCTAGAAGCAGACCATGCCTGCGTCTTTGCCCCCCAGCCTTCACACTGGAATGGTAGCATGAAAGCAAGCAGAAAAATCAAGGCCATCTTGAGAAGGAAAAATAGTAAGGGAGCATCCGTTAACTGCTGCTTCATTTAATGAACGCCTGTGAAATGTCTGGCTTCATCATCTCCTTTAATTCTGTACCACTGCGATTTCTGCAAGTAAATTCCAGATAAGAGTCCATCCTCATGGACTGACTTTTAATT
The DNA here is from genome assembly GCA_006410875.1 of Neotragus pygmaeus. Classification (NCBI taxonomy): domain Eukaryota; kingdom Metazoa; phylum Chordata; class Mammalia; order Artiodactyla; family Bovidae; genus Neotragus; species Neotragus pygmaeus. Next base: position 208,030 of record SJYV01014081.1, on the reverse strand, counting down.
CCTTTTTTCCTTTCAAGGAAAACAGCAACCACTGGCATTTTGGTCCAATAAATATCCTTGCCCTTGACTGTCACTCAGTCTTCAGAGAGGAGTGAGGAGGAAGGAGAGGCCTGGTGGAAGGGGAAGAAAGACGATTCATGGGGTCGCAAAGAGTCGGACACGACTGAGCGACTGAACTGAACTGAACTGAGCTCCAAGATGTCATATCCCCTACTTTTGTTCACAGTAGCCCAGCTGGGTGCCATGCACAGACCAACAATAAAGAAAGTGGGAGACACTTGTCACTTTACTTTTTCACTTCGTTGCTCCTGAACCATTTTGATTCTTCAGGCTTCGGCTTTCTTCTTCTTTTAGTCCTGGCCCTTTAGGGTCAATTACCAGAACCAGAAGAGCCTATATTTAGAGAAAGAGCTGCCTGAAAGGGGCCAGGACTCTATATAGGAATGCAGCTGTCCCCAAACTGACCCGAACAGGAAGACAGACTCTTATTCTGGGATTTAATCCAAAGAAATCTAGAGAGGTAAAAGATGAAAGGAGGTGTTAGCAATGATGAAACCAGACATATAGGATAAATACCTGGCCTCCCAATCTTCTTACCCTCTGACCTCCCACCAATGCCTTCCACTAGCCAAAGTCAACCAGTCACTAGAGGGCAAGGCAGCCCACAAATGCAGCCCCCTTGGGCCAGCCCCTTGGGGCATGCAGCTGGGCGGGGACAGACCCGGAGGAGCAGAGAGACAGTACCAGTAGACAGCACACACTCTGCTGGCTATTATGTGTGTTTGATTTGGGGATCTGATCCGAGATCCAAAGGACTATCTTAAAAGCAAAAGCAATCCAGAACAGAAGGACAATGTTTATTACTCCAGATAAGTATATAGGTTTAACACACTTTCAACCCAAAGCCCAGTGGGATTGAGGCAAGGAGAGGGGAGGGGTGTACTCTGTAAAGTTAGCCTTTATTCTTCAGAAGTATTTCTTTCTAACACAGGCTTGCCTACAAAGCTACTTTTACATTCCAAAAAGTCCCAAATGTATGACCACTTGCTCCAGATGTGTTAATAGTGTGAAAGCAGCTCACAACAGGCTCCTTGAGCTATTGAATAAAAGAACTCAACAGGCAGCTAAGTCTTCCAACCACACTTTTTGACCTTTACACACTTGGTGTCAGCTTTCAATAGGCATTAAATTCTCCCCTTGTTTTTATTCTTTGCTACAGTAGCATTAGTGAAGTGAAGTGAAGTAGTAAATTCGCTCAGTCGTGTCCGACTCTTTGCGACCCCATGGACTGTAGCCCACCAGGCTCCTCCCTCCATGGGATTCTCCAGGCAAGAGTACTGGAGTGGGTTGCCATTTCCTTCTCCAGGGGATCTTCCCAACCCAGGAATCGAACCCAGGTCTCCTGCATTCCAGGCAGACGCTTTAACCTTTGAGCCACCAGGGAAGCCCTAGCATTAGTGGGGAGACCTGAATAGCTGGACTACAGCTAAGTATCCTGAAACACAGGTATTTGAGAAATCTCTGTGTGTATGTGAGTTCCAGACATAAGTAACGTCCAAGGGGGAGACTTAAACACCGAAACATTAAAAGAAAAAGTAGGAAGCTCGAGTCCTACCTCTGGTTTATTATTCTTAACTAGTCCCACAGGGTCATCTTGAACAAATATCTTTACCTTTGTAGGATTCACATCTTTCTACTTCAAAGTGGAAAACTGTTCTATTATCCGGGAGGAGATGTGAACTAGAACAGGTCCACGTCTACCATCCTGGGCTTTGCTGAAAGTGGACAATTCTTACGGGGCAGGGAAAGATGAATTTTGTTGTGCCAGTTTCTTCTAGTCAGTTGCTTCCAGGGGATTCATGGGTTCGCAGTTTAAGAGACAACCAAGCATGAAGATTAAACTTGCATTCAATGGCACCTGTATTTCTGGTACTAAGACAACCTATGAAGCTGTGTTCCTTGGCTTGGTTTATTAATTTTCACATCCGAAAATTTTTCCATTGCTCCATTTCCTACTGCAGTTTAGAGACTTCCCCTGAAAGTATTTCATGGTGAGTTATTTATTTAGTGTGACAGGAAAGGGATTAAAAATATGAAAATCATATCCTCATCTTCTGCCTGTCCGTGTAATGCACCAGAAGAAGCAATAAGGTGATAGCTCTGGGAAGGTAGCCAAAAACAGGTGGAATCGAACCCTCCTTTACCTTTCATCAAGGCTTCAGGCTGCTGAAACCCATTTTCTATCCTTCTCAATATGTGTCTGGCTGGTGCCTCCCAGGGCACATTTTTCACAATATGTTCACATCACCAGAAGCATTCAGGGACTTGCTAGATCATTTAAAAATGTTTTCTAATTCAACATCTTCGGTATGGAAAACTCAAAAGCATCCACACATCTTTTAGAACCATTCTTATGATTTATTTCATGTTTGTAGTTTTTATNCCAGACCCAGGGATCCAGCCTGGGTCTCCTGCATTGCAGGCAGACGCTTTACTGTCTGAGCCACCAGGGAAGCCACGCCCTTCTTGGAGAAGTGACTCCATTCTGGTGGACCTCTCAGACAGGCCGTGACCCCATCCCTACTTGCTCTGGGCCATCATCTCCTAATGACGACAGACACTCACACAGCCAACACCGGAAAGAGAAAGACGCCCGTCACCATCTGCAGGCAGACGCCCTGTGAGGGAGGCCACTCTCGGGGTCTCTGACCACCTGGGCGCAGCCAGGCAGACTGGGCCCTCCCAGACCCAAGGGGACGTTCTGCAGGGATTCCCAAGGCTGGTTATGGACTCCGCCCAGATGCTCACGGGGACTGAGTAAGGAAACGAACTGTAAAAGAGCAGGGAATGGGCAGGACGCAGCTCACCCCGATCGCGACCAGGTAATGCTGAACATGCCCAGGATGTGGAGAAGGGGGAGGGGAACTCACACCGCGGGCGCCACAGTCAGAGACACTGGGGCCCTCTGTCCTCAGGATGCACTTCCTGGCCTGGGGCTGCCTGTGCTGGGCACCAAGCCGGTTACCTGAGGACACCAAGCAAGGTGAAGGCGCTTGCCCTAGAGTCAGGTGGGTGAGGGGCTGAACCAGGATTTGTCCTTCATCCATGGTGCGGTGCTGGGTGACTTCCTAGGCACTCTAAGTCTGGGCTCCTGTTGATAACAGGAACACTAGGCCTGCCTCTGAAGTCAGTTGATGGCAATGAAATGAAATGAATGCTAAAGAACCGTGTCACCAGGCGCCCCACGCTGGGTAGCTGCAGTGACAGTCATGGCTGGCTGATTTACCTACGGCTCAGAGCAGGGGACCCCGTTAGATGTCCTTTGTAGGGGGAGGGCTCCCTTCCATCTCAGGGCCACGGCCCCCAACCATAAAGGAAACGAGGTCAGCTCAGGGAGGGCTGAGCTCAGCCGCCAGAGAACACAGCTAGGAAACAGGTTCCACCGCCAGGTCGGAGCCCGACCACCACCTGAACGGGTCTGACTGGCTGGAGACCCCCAGCAACCAGCCCTGGGCTGTGGGTGAGCTCTGAGGCCACTGTGAACTCCCGATCAGGCATCACTCATCCTGGAAGACTGAAGGCTGGTCTATCGCCCTTCATTTCCAATCAGGAAGCTCCTCTTCCGGTGGGCAACTGCGAACGTGTTAGTCGCTCAGTCGTGTCTGAGCCTTTGTGATCCCGTGGACTGTAGCCTGTCGGGCTCCTCTGTCCACGGGATTCTCCAGGCCAGAATACCAGAGTGGGTAGCCATGCCCTTCTCCAGGGGGTCTTCCCGACCCAGGGATCGAACCCAGGTCTCCTGTGCCGCAGGTGGATTCTTTACTGTCTGAGCCACCAGGGAAGCCCACAAAGAGGGGAGCGGCCGGGAGAGACAGGCAAGAGTGTTGTGAGTGTCTGGTGGGTGAGGACAGAGCAAACCTTCATGGGGTTAGGAATAGGCCCCCCCACGTAGGGCCCCGGGGAGGCCAGGGACTCCGTACTTCTCTTTCTCTATCTCCATGGAAAGCCGCTTCATGTCAGTGTCCTTGAAGTCGAAAGACAGGCTGTCGCCAATGAGGTTGAAGCTTGCCATGTCGGGAGGCAGTGGTGCTGGGAGTGGGTTCATGGGCTGTGAAGAAGAAACCTGATCAGGAGGGTTGGTTCCCTAAGAACGGAGGGCACCGCCGTGTCACCCTCTGACCCTCCAGAGGCCACAGAGGCCCTGGGCCCAGCACGCCCACCCCTAAAGCGGATGGAGGCGAGGCAGCGAGATTGGACGACTTTCTCCTCCCAGATTAGAGGCTCACCTGAAATACGGCCCCAACAGACCTCTCCCACGGCCTGCCCCACCCAGCTGTAAACAGTACTGTTTCCACTCTTTTGTACTTCCTGCTCTGTCCCTCTGCTTAAACCATGTTGCTNGGGATGTCACTTCAGCAACTACAAAAGGAGAGAGAGATTGGGTAAAATGGATTTATCCACTGTTAAATGAATATCAACATACCTGCTTCAAAGGAGAAATAATTAACTAAATAGGTATTCATTAAACCTGTTATTACTACCCCCACAGTCAAATAGTCTTCAGAACACTTATCTCTTGGAGGAAGCTCTTATTATTCAAATAACAGCATTTTTTTTTTTCTTCTTTGTCCATGCTTCCATCGAGAGAGTGCCTCTGCTGACTGGGAAAGAGCAAATTAGAAAGCCAAAGAGCAGAGACACATATGAACTTGAGTGGGGAAGGTGAGAAAGGAGATAGCACAAAGAAAGGAAAGTGAGTCAGTCAGTTCAGTGGCTCGGTCGTGTCCGACTCTTTGTGACCCCATGGACTGCAGCACGCCAGGCCTTCCTGTCCATCACCAACTCTCGGAGCTTGCTCAAACTCATGTCCATTGAGTCAGTGATGCCATCTAACCATCTCATCCTCTGTCATCTCCTTCTCCTCCTGCCTTCAATCTTTCCCTGCATTTCCCCAGTCTTTTCAGATGAGTCAGTTCTTTGTAGCAGATGGCCAAAGTATTGGAGTTTCAGCTTTAGCATCAGTCCTTCCAATGAATATTCAGGACTGATTTTCTTTAGGATAGACTGGTTGGATCTCCTTATAGTCCAAGGGACTCTCAAGAGTCTTCTCTAATACCACAGTTCAAAAGCATCAGTTCTTCGGTGCTCAGCTTTCTTTATAGTTCAACTCTCACATCCATACATGACTACTGAAAAGCCATAGCTTTGACTAGACAGACCTTTGTTGGTAAAGTAATGTCTCTGCTTTTTCATATGCTGTCTAGGTTGGTCATAACTTTTCTTCCAAGGAGCAAGTGTCTTTTAATTTCATAGCTGCAGTCACCATCTGCAGTGATTTTGGAGCCCCCCAAAATAAAGTCTGCCACTGTTTTCCACTGTTTCCCCATCTATTTGCCATGAAGTGTTGGGATCAGAGCTATGATTTTAGTTTTCTGGATGTTGAGTTTAAAGCCAACTTTTTCAGTCTCCTCTTTCACTTTCAAGGAAAAGAAATATCCATTCACTAAGTCTGGAGCAGCTTTGTAAAGAAACCGGCTCAAAACCCATTTGTTTCTTTATCTGCAAAGCCAAAGTGTCATCCTTGTTTGGAGATTGAATTTTAAGGACTAGCATCTTGGAACAATGTCCATGCGCAGTATGTTTCTCGGCAATTGTGACAGGGCTGGATTTCCAAAACTTCAGCCATGTGTTTATTGCTTTCATCATTTTATTTGTATGTGCACAGCAGTGGCCATGAGGACAGGCTGCTCAACCCTCTAATTTTAGGGAGGAGGGTTCCAGCTGCTGCCTCTGAAACCTGTAGCCACATTTGCAATGAGCTGGGCTTCCCATGGCTCCTCCCAGCCAATGGCTGAACGCACCAGGTATATTAAGGCAGGTCTACTCCTGGGAGATGTTTCTACACATGAGACAAAGGCTTGGTTGGGAGTTCACTTGGAAAAGTATCCCAGGAAGCAGAAGTGGGTCTGAGAATTTGAAACAGAAAAGAAGGGACACCAATATAAGGATGTGTGATGGAGGCCTCCAAAGATAGTCTTGCCAAACTCTCCATAGAACTGTTCTGTGGTCTGAGACTTGGCTACCTGATTGTCCTTCCACCCTTCTCTCTCTCCTTCACTCAGGGTCAGCCCTGTTCTCACCCTGATGGTTCTCAGGCTTTCTTGGCTCGCTCTCCACTTGCTCTTATAAATCTTTCTCCTATCAAGTTTCCTGTATAATCAGCATCATTTTGTGTCTGCATCTCAGAAGGACAAGATTAACACCTGGAGGTAATACCACCCGCATTTTGTATGTGATTATACACAATTATGTACAATTATATTCTTATATATAATTACATACCATTATGTATATAACATGTATGTATTTATAACAGACATTCCATGTCATGGGGACACCTCCAGATCGTGATTCAGTTACTCTTGGTCCCACTTCTTACTCCAGCCATACTGCTGAAGCAATCAGGTTCAAGTAGGTTTTAACCATCCTTGCACAGTTACAGCTTGTTTAGTGCATCAGAACACCTGGCAGAACTGCTGGCCACTCATACCCATGCAACCTGGAAGTGTGGGGTGTGAATGCTCATGGGGCCATCTTTGATCAATGGGTGATAGATACCAACGGGTAGATATTTTCTCCTTTCATCCCCTGAGATTCATGCCGTGGGTGCCTCAGAAGGTCCTGGGGATCAAGTGCTAATAAAGCACAGCAGTGGTCAAGTCAATCATGCACCCATCTCTTGGGTTTCCTCCATTACTGTTTTCTCCCCTAGACTCCCATCTGCTTCCGAGGTGGTATACCTTTCCAAGTGAATATGCTTTGCTCTAACTTTCAGGGGGAATCCATACTTAGGATTTTCCTCAACCATATCATGTATGAAACTACATATAAAAATAAATGCCTAAGTGTCAAAACTAAAAATAATTAGTATAGTACCTGAAACTAACTCACATACCTCCTGGTACCCCATAGTTTAGGAACACTCTAATAAAAAATATTGAGGTATTTATGTTCAGACACTACTCTCTCTTCCTATGGCTGTAGTTAAAATCTGTGTTATAGCACTGAGTAAAACTGTCCAGTGACACTGAAAAAAAATAATGAAACCTAGGGTTCCCTGGTATATTTTGCTTTTGTGTGTTTTAGACACACTCAGTGACAATGGACTTCCTAAGCATTTTGTTCTGTTTGGCTTTGTATAATGTGAGTACATGGTGATTTACTATTTTATAGCCATTTGGTTACAGCTTTGTTTCTTGGAAAGGATTTTTCCAGGTAGCTGAAATTATGGACTGTAGGCTTCTTGATGTGGTAGACAGCATTCTGAATACACCTCCTAAATCCTGTCCCTTGGTTAGTCAGTCAAATACTAAATTATAAACTGCCAAGGGACTTTGCAGATAAAATTAAGGTTATTTTTGTGCGTGAGAGTTAAGTTTTATTTGGGGGCAAAACAATGACTGCAGCCTAGGAGACAACAGCTCAGATAGCCCTGAGAAACTGCTCCAAAGAGGCAAGGGGGGAAAGGTCAGTAATCATGTGATCTTGGTGAAGGGGGAATGCATGCAGTCAAGCACATATTTTTCTAGACACTTTCTACTAGTCTTGTGAAGCTTTTGCTAGTCACTAGGAACAGTAGCCCTGATGAAGGATTTTAATGCTTTTGTAGATATGGGGAGATACAAGAATTGGGCTCATAAAATCGGCTCCTGAAAATATCTAGCTATCTGAAGATCTGTCCTGCAAGTTTTTCCCCAAGTACAGAGTGCCTCGTTTGCAGATAGAATTAAGGTTATTAATCAGCTGACCTTAAGAGAGACAACTCTCCTGGAATTATTAGGCTGGAGGTAGGCAATGTAATCATGGGAACCCTTAAAAGGAGCAGAGGAAGTCAGAGAAGAGGCAGAAATGGGGCATGGAGGAGAGATGAGGTAGAAGGGGAGGTTAAGCAGCTGTTCTGCATCACCAAGCAATGGTGCAGGACTCAATATGCTCAAGAGGAGTGGAGGCAGCAGAGTCTATTGCAGTGACATCCAGGAGTCCCTGACCCAATGCTCTGCTGCCACCACACCTCTCGTTATACAAGAGAATCAAAATCCTGTTTGGTGAAACCACTCTTGATTAGGTTTTCTGTTATTTGTACCAAATACATTTTTCAGTAACACAGGTCCCTTCCCAAAAGGGCTCACTAATGTCCAACGAGAGTTTCTAGTGCTCTTATCAGTAAGATGCTTTAACGTTTGCTTTATTGTATAATTAGATGTTACAGGGGGCTGGCTGGGGCAGTTTCCTTGGGTCTGCCATGTCCAGACACAAATGCTTAATGATTCCCCCCACCCCCACCAAGGTATCACATGCCCGTGCAAATGGCTTTTTTTCCCCACAGTTACATGTATTTACAAATATATTGAGTTCATTTACAAAGGCAGAAAATGTCTACCTCAAAGTAACAATAACCTGAGATCACTGATTTATCTATATTGAGATTATTTCTCTTTTCAGCCTAAAACTTGTAATTGTTGATTGTAAGTTTTTCCTCTAGCCCCAGTGGTGTGGCATCATCAGGATTTTGCCCATGTGGTGGTTACCTCCCGGGTAAAGTATGCACAGCTGGCACAGAATTAAATCACTGCTGCCTCCCTGTCCCCCTCAGAACAAAAGTACTTCCTGTTCGTGGTTGAAATCACCCCATGTGGTTATTTGTCAGCTAGTTGCAATACAGCTGACAAATCCAGAAATCCTGTTGTGAAATACAACCCTCTCCTGACTTGTCCAGCACATCCACTTTGCAGCCAAACCATAAATGCCATCCCAAAGGTATTAGGTGGCTCTTTTTCTATGTTCATGACAAGAAACAAGAAAATGAAAAGTTGCACGAAGCTGGGAAAATTGCAGAAACCTGGCAGGGGATGACTTTCACCTGAGCAATTTGTCAGTTCCAAAGGGACATCTGAAGCAAGTTTTAAGAATAAGAAGTATCCGGTTCTCATTCCAACCTGTTTGCCTGGCCATAATTATTGCAATATGGACTAACATTCCCAGTCCTGCAATGCACCTGGGCAGGCTCAATAAATACAACCAACCTGCAGTATTAATTAACGTCGATGACAAAAGTCAGAGAGGTCTTTATTTATTGCAATATGTTCTCTTTTTAACAGGGGACATATTTTGTTTTCCTCGCTCCAGTCTGTCAAATTATCCTCAAATATATACACCTTTCACCTTGAGTGCCCCCCGCCCCCCAGTCCTGTTCCCAGGCTTTCCATCCCCTGGGCCTAGAGCGGACTAATCCAGCAATGGTGCAAAGTGGTACAAGCCCCTCCAACGGATATGAATCTTCTGGAACTCAAGTCACTTGGTGAACAGATGCCCAGAGCTTGAGAAATCTAATTTTAGTTCCCTCCTGCCCAGACCCCCAATCCTACTGGATTTGTCAGGACCTAATGGATTAAGATAATACCCAAAGTGAAAGGTCAATTTTTTAAAAAAACGTAGTGGATTTGAAAAGAATTCAGGGTCAAGGACTGTAAATTCTAATCCTTAGTCAATAGTTTACAGACTTCTCCAAGCCTCTTAATTGCTATGCCTTTGTGTGAAAGAACTAAAACTGCCCTTTCTTACACTAATGTTCTGAGGATCCATAAGTGCCGGGAATCCCTCTGCAAATATGAAGTGAAATGTAAACAGTAGCAAGGTGCTTGAGGAGATATTACTGAAGAGATCTTGAGCCAACTGGCCCTTCCTGACTTTGCTGAGCACTTGGAACAGTCACACACACACACTCACACTCACAATGGGTACTATAGGATTTATCAATGACAATTCGCATGACAATGGATAACTTGAGTGCAAGCTTATCTGATGGTTGCAGCAAAAACCAGTTGACCTCTTGAAGCCTATAATTTCATGTTGATGATGCTAACTTTAATGAATACAGAGTGAAGACCATATCCAAAAGCACCCTTCACCGTAATGACAATGTTTATCAGGATTACTAAATTTTGGTCTTCATTTACAAAGTGTACTAGCATCAACCATTATACAAATATGTTTCCCAGAACTGCTGTACTATGCAAAACAAACAAAAGAACTGTGCAAGATTCAGTGCATATTATAATATATGGCACAATGCCGAGGGTAAGAAAACAGTTGTATAATTATTCCTAGCATGACATGATGATACACGAAAACTTTCCCTTTAAACAATGTCTGTCAATTTACCTACATCAGCGAGGGAATCACTGACATGCATCATTTTATCCATCAGTACGATGCCCATTTATTTGAAAAGGGTGAAAACTTTATGCCACTTTCCAACACGACGGCCATAACCTTTAAATACTAGCAATAGCCCAGATATTTCAAGTTGCAGATTTTCTGAACATATTTGTGGGTTTTTTCTCACCATCAGCTTCACTCTCTCTTCAAATTACAAGGTATTAACAAAGTTTTGCTTGTCTCACTTAAGATTCACGTTTGTAGTCACAAAGGATGCTTAATTCTACTAAAATGGTTATCTGATTATGAAGAGAGATTGTGGCATGTACATTGAAGGATATTTTAAAACAAGAGTTTCTTATAGAATAGATAAACAACAAGGTCCTATTGTATAGCACAAGGAACTATATTCTGGAAATGAATATATATAGTCATATATATATATATATATATATACACATACATATGTATAACTGAATCACTTTGCTGTACACCAGAAGCTAACACAACATTGTAAATCAACTACAATTACAAAGAAAGTTTCCTTCCTAGGTGCTTCATGTGTCACGTAGCATGAAGACGGAACAGGGTGTCACATATACTCTTCCAGTCTTATTTGGATGTCTTATTCAACTTATTATTCTCATTCAAAATTCAGACATAGCCACACATAAAAGTAGTAAATGTTTGGCTCTATGTTGTCTTGAAAGAGTTAATAGTCTTTTTCCAAGTGATATATTGAATTCTCAAAATGTAAATTTGCATAGAAAATAATTAAAGCTGCATATTTGCATATGTCACATAATTCAAATGTGCATTTATATGCTTGGAGTGTATATGCAAATGAAATTCATTTCAAATTTTCAGGGCATAGATGACCTCCCGACTGTAATGCCCAATGACTTTTTCCCCCACTTCCTTTATGTCACAGCAACATTTGATGCCCTTCTCTTAGAAATTCTGTCCACTTTTAGTGACCTTGCATAAACGTGGCTTCATCTAGGATTCTATGATGGGCATTTGTTGGACTTTCTGACCACCTAACATCTGAATTTTCTTTCTTGTTCGGAGACACTCACTGCAGACACTGAGAGGACCACACAATTGTTCTTTGGGAACCTTAGCAGGTGAGGGCACATGACTTAAGCTTGGTCAATCAGATGACCCATCTAGAACTCTGAGCCTGGACGAAAGGATGCAAGGAAGCAAGAACAGTTTGCCATCCACTGTGATGGCAGCAGTGGGTCTACAACCTGTGTCCTGAGCAATGGCAGCATGGAGTCAGGAGTCCAAGCGTTCCCACCAGCAATATTGTAAGTGGGCTTAGGGGGTTCTAACCCAGTGAGTCCTGCAACACAGTCAGCTATGTCATAGCATCGTCCATTGCCCATATCCCAAATCTCCTTCTCAGCCTTCTTGTTTATTCCCTGAGCTACCAAGTACACTTCCGGTCAAGCTCTTTCAAGCTTAAGGTAACCAATTTCTTTGTTTGTTTGCAAACAATAAGTTGCATTGCTGATTATCTGATGCACTCTCCTTCACAAAGAGATGGCTGAATGGCATCACCGATGCAGGGGACATGAACTTGGGGAAATTTCAGGAGATGATGAGGGACAGAGAGGCCTGGCATGCTGTAGTTCTTGGGGTCACAAAGAGTCGGACATGACTGGGTGTTCAGTCGAACAACAACTTTCACAAAGTCATGCCTTGGATCATGTGCTAAAATAATACCCTCTTTATCCTAGTGATTTAGGAGGCTTGGACATCTTTCTCAATTTAACTTCCATCTCCGTTCTTCACATTTTCTACTCTCCAGTCAATACTCTCTGACCACACTTTGTTCAATCAGGTGCCTCCATCTGCATCAATATCCTTGCTTATTAGAAGCTCACATATCATTCAGATTCATATTAATTTGGCTAGAAATTAGACGATGTTTAATATTTGCTGTAGCTCTATGTATTGGAGGTTGCAGGCTTCCCTGATGGCTCAGCAAGTAAAGAATTTGCCTGCAACACAGGTGATACAGGAGACATGGATTTGATCCCTGAGTGGGGAAGATTCCCCTGGACGAGGAAATGGCAACTGCTCCAGCATTCTTGCCTGGGAAATCCCATGGACAGACGAGCCTGGCTAGGTACAGTCCATGGGATCGCAAAAGAGTTGGACATGACTGAAGGTACTGAGCACACACACTGGAGGGTTCAGATTCCTCCAGATTCTAGCTCCGCTATCAAAATTTCTCTGATTGCTCCCAACTCATGGAAGACAGACGTGGCCTCCATCTTCTTGATCTCTTACAGCATTTTACATCTATCTTATGTCAAATATCACATTCTGCTTTGGAAAAAATAGTCATTTATTTTGTATTCAGAATCTCCTAGATCGTAAGCTCTTACTAATATCCTGGAAGATATATCTTATTTGCTTTTTTATCTGTACATTTTCTGTTAGAAATCTCATGATTCAAAAACGACGGTTGAAAAACCAAATGGATATGCACACATTTTTCTTACTCAGATGGAGATTATATTACAACTCTTCAAATATACAACTTCTTATATCTCTAAAATTCCACCACCTATTCAATTCAGTTCAGTTCAGTCACTCAGTCGTGTCTGACTCTTTGTGACCCTGTGGACTTCAGCATGCCAGGCCTCCCTATCCATCACTAACTCCCAGAGTTTACTCAAACTCATGCCTATTGAGTTGGTGATGCCATCTAACCATCTCATCATCTGTCATCCCCTTCTCCCGCCTTCAATCTTTCCCAGCATCAGGGTCTTTCCAGTCAGTCAGTTCTTCGCATCAGGTGGCCAGAGTATTGGAGTTTCAGCTTCAGCATCAATCCTTCCAATGAATATTCAGGACTGATTTCCTTTAGGATGGACTGGTTGGATCTCCTTGCAGTCCAAGGGACTCTCTTCTCCAACACCACAGTACA